>CM034302.1:13558797-13850774 GCA_019925795.1 Dendrobium chrysotoxum
GTTATCTAAAATCTTAGTCATAGATTCCTGTAAAACAGCCTGCACCGTATCCGGAATAGCATTCTCTTCACTGACTTGTAAAATACTAAATTTATTTTGATTAACTAACCCAGAAGATAAAGACTTAGAAATAGCCTCTTCCGGAATAACCAAATTTGAAATAACCAAATCAGCTTCAGAAGGCAAAGAATCTGCCATATTAATATCTGTAGGAGAATTTAAATTAGGAATTTGTGAATTAGAAACAAGACTTAAATCATTCAAGGCAGCAGGAACTTCAACCCTGATATCTTTTGAAGAATTAGGAAAATTAACCCCCACACTAACATGATCCGAAGCACCATCAAGAGAAGAGATGGGTTTTTCAACCAAGACATTTTCTTTAGTAAAAGAATTATCATTCTTTCCTTTTACTTTCCAAGAAACCCTACTTCTACTCCTTCCTCTTTGTTTTACCAAAAATCCCTTATCAGAAGGATTTTTCGAATTTTCATTAGCAGAAGATAAAGAAGGACAAAGAGAAGGAGAATGAACAATCGAGCCACAACCCGAACAAGGAATTGGTTTCCAATCATACACCACTTTAAGACTAATAATGGTACCAGCTATGTAAACATTTATCTCATCAGGTAACGGTGAGTCTTTATTAACTAAAACACAGACTCTAGCAAAAGTTAACCGCATTTGTTCCGCTGTAAGCTTGTCAACAGCTATAGGAATCCCCACTAAACTAGCAACTTTAGAAATACCTTCTTCGGTCCAGCAAACTAAAGGGAGATCAAGAATTTTGATCCAAAGTGATATTGTAGAAAATTCTTCCCTCTTAGGACAGAATAATGGCGACCATTTTTGAATAATGAAGGGCCGTCCAAAGAAGAACCAAGGACCACCTATCCATACAAGATCATAATCTTCTTGACATGTAAACTTCATCAAAAAGAAACCATCATTTAAAGATTAAAGCGAAAAAGACCCCTTAAATTTCCAAGCCTTATTCATAATATTACGCAAAGCTTCAAAATACGACCTCTAGCCAAGAGAATAACCAACAAGGGTTAACCCCCACTTTTGAGAAACATTATCTACTTCTTCATCAGAAAAAGAAACTATATTATCTTTTTGGGGCAGAAAAGAGACCGAAAATTTTTTATCCAACGATTTACCCGAAAGATTTCTGCCAATCCAGTAGTTAGGAACATCCAAAACTTTTTCGGATGAGATATCCGAAGAGTTCAAGGATTTAAGAGGAGGGAAAGGATCCATGAAAACCACTGAAGAAAAATAAAGAAACGAAAAAAGAGATCTCATTCCCAAAAAACCAAAATACAAACAAAAAATAGAGTTACCGAACCAGAGTAGCAAACTTCGAGAGAAAAAGGTACCCCAGTCGAGTAGAAGAGAAGCCAAACCCAAAATTAAAAGAAACGCAGTCGATCTTCAACATGCAAACACTAGAGAGGAAACCTAGAGACGGCTTTTCTCTAGAGAGGAAACCCTCACCGCATGTTCAGCCGGTAGAATAAATGTCACGTTCTTTTGACCTTCCAAACGCTGTCCTCGCAATATAGAATTATACGACCCCTTTTTAAAGTTCTCCAACTCATTTTACTACCAATCAACCTTCTTTCTCAGAATTTTTTTTTGCTCTTTCTTGATGCAGATTCGTTTCACAAAATTATTCAATAAGCCATAAAATCTCTCCTTAAACTCTATCAGATCAAGGACTGTAAGCCAAACCCCAGCAGTTAATAAAGTTTTTTTTTTTAAACAAAAACTCATCTTTTACAACAGTATCACAGCAGCATAGCTTATACATACGAAGGTACATACAATACCAAACCAAAAACATCTTCTTTCGATCCTTTTCAAACACTTAGAACTTGCAATCAAGACTTCGCATGGATTTTGTAAGACCTCACAACTTCAATTCCGAACTTCAACCGGAGATTTCAATCCTTCTCACCTCAGGTTTCTTCTTCTCCTCCTCCTTGCGAGCAGTGACTGTAAGCACCCCGTCCTCCATGGCAGCTTTCACATCACTCGCCTTAGCAGAACCAGGAAGTCGGAAGCGGCGGAAAAAGCTACCGATGCTCCGTTCGATGCGGTGCCAAGTGTCGGTCTTCTTCTCCTCTTCCTCCCGCTTACGATTACCGCTGATGTGTAGTATTCGTCCATCCTCTAACTTCACCTCCACCTCTTCCCTTTTCAGTCCTGGGAGATCGACCTTGAACACGTACGCGTCTGGCGTTTCCTTCCAGTCCACACGTGCGTAGAAGGCCGAGGACAGGGAGGAGTCGTCGATGGAGATGGGGTAAGTGAAGGATTTGAGAAAGGGGCAGGTTCCGAAGGGATCCCAATGGTCGAGGGAGAAAGGGTCGAAAACGTTGCTGTGGTTAGAAGCGAAGAAGGGACAACCGCGGACAAGCGACATGTTTGCCGAAATGCGCAGAATATTTGATGATAGCGAGACAGCGATATTGTTTGGATTCTTATAGGGTTTCAGAGAATGGAAAGTTGGTTTCTCGTGGGTTCGGGAGGGTTCTGGCCTGTGAAAAGAGGGGAAGTGTCCAGGGAGTTCTACTAGTTTCTAACTTTCTATTGAGGATTTTAGGAGGGTATTTTTAAGAATTGATTTTGTTAAATATCTTGAATTCAGTTTTAATTTTTTGTAGGCCTTGTTTGTAGATAAAAATATAATTTAAAAATAATAAATTTATTTATTTATTTTATTTGTGAAAATAAATTATTGAATTTAAAAGGGTTTGCGACGCTTAAATATTATATTGAATTTTCAAATTGTAAACTAAGGCTTCATTCTTACTGTTTTTTAAAACAGCTTTTTAGATTAAAAAGTTTAATTTTTGTACTAGAAAATTATTTTAGGAAATAATAAGAAAGTCATCTCAAATGAAGCCTAGCTTTCTTATTACTTTCTAAAGTATATTTCTAGTAAAATTTTTTTACAAAAGTGTAAGAAAGCTGTTTCAAACGAAGCCTAAATAAAGATCTAAATACTTTTAAAATTGTGTTTTAGGATATTAGCCATTTATGATGATAGCTAATCACTTTATATATGGTTGCAATTAGGTAGCGCATATGATTTCATTTGGGACAACTTTCTTACTGCTTTCTAAAGCAACTTTTTAGTACAAAAAATTTTAAAACTAGATATTTTTGCACAAGAAAATTGCTTTAAAAAGATGTCCCAAACAAAGCCTATGATGATTTTTGAGTTTTCAGCTTGGGATAGTACAACTATTACGTCTGTCTTGGAAGATACTATATCACACACAATATCACCAGATGTATGCTCTTCTTGGTCTTAGTTTGAGCCTCATTCTTTTTTTTGGATCATTTATACATAATAATGATACATCATCAAAAAATTTTCATGATCAGGCACGAATCTTGAGGCAAAATCAAGTTGGAAACTTTCGAAATTAAAATTGGGACCATTCGAACTCCGATTTCAGTAAACTTATAGTTAAACTGAGCGTCTCAAAATTACGAACCCAACAACATCAAAATCGACTCAATCCGAGTCCAAATAGGTCCAAATCAAGGACCCGAAGTGCTATTGGAAGGTTCGAACAACAATTTGGATTACCAAATGATTTCCAAACATGACATGCTTATAGTCGAATCGAGCGGCTCTACGAGACGAATTCAACGAGCCCAAGATCATAGAATTCCGACACCATTAAGACCTTCAAATGGCTAGCAAACGGTCCACGATCAAGGGATTCAACATCAGCCGTCCATCCAAACCACTCCACATTTACTCTTGATCTTCCTCTTATTTACGGGCCATGCTATTCTATGAAATCTATAAATAGACCCCGCCTTCCTCTTGAAAAGGGACCCTAAGCCCAAGGAAATAAGAGAGAGATCGGAGATCGCTCTTGCCTCCTAGACCACTGCCCGGAGTTCTGCCGGACCACCACCTGACGCCTGGAGTTCCACTGGACCACCACCTGTCACCCAGGGTTCTGCCGGATCACCACCTGACTCTAGGAGTTCCATCGGACCACCACCTAACTCTCGGAGTTCCGTCGAACCACCACCAGACGCCCGGAGATCTACCGCACTACCTAACGCCCGGACTACCGCTTGACCCCCTGAGTTCCACCAGACCATCGCCTGACACCCAGAGTTCCGCTAGACTATTTCCTGAAGCCTGAAAGTTTGAAAGGGATGTTAAGCCCTATTGAACTAGTCCCGAAGCTAACCAAGAGGGGGGGGGGGTGAATTGGTTATTTAAAAATTTCACGATAACAATGAAAATCTTTTTGATACTTAGCAGCAGAAACAAGTAAACAAGAACGAAAAGATCAATCACAGATATTCACCCAAGCAGTTAATATCGGAAAAGTAAAGTGCAAAACTGAATCAGAAAAGCAAACCAGATTTTATAGTGGTTCGGTCAACTTGACCTACGTCCACTCCCCGGAGCCTCTCCTCCGGGTATTGCACTAAACAAAAAGTGTCTCTCCTTTTGCTCCCACAGCAAGGCGGAGAAGCCTGTACAAACACCTCCTTTTCACCACACGGTGAGGCTGAGAACCCGACCTCCTTTTGCTTCCTCCTGAAGCAGGCAGAGAACCTTCAAACTCCTTTTGCTTCCACCTGAAGCGGGCAGAGAACCCCGACCTCCTTTTGCTTCCTCATGAAGCAGGTAGAGAACCTTCGAACTCCTTTTGCTTCCACCTGAAGCGGACAGAGAACCCCAGATCTTCTTGCGAACGATCCTCCCACGACGAACACCGACTAGACGAAAGACGACGAGCGGAGAAGACGACTCTGATCCGTGCTTGGAGAAACCTTAGTGAATCCCTCACTAACTCCCCCTCACAAGATCTTCTCTCTCTCTCCCAACTCTCTCTCTCTCTAGGGTTTCTCAGGGAAGAAAGGTGGCAAAAGATTTTTCTTGTTTCAAGAAAAAGTTCTTTTATAGGAGGGCTTAAAATTTACCCTAAATCTCAACTGGTCGGCCAAGATCATAGATCGTCATGTACGATCAGTTCAAATTCAGCTGTTTCAGCCTGGACGATCTGGCTCTTCTGGACGATTAGTAGAAAAAATTATTCATATCATCCCGTACGATCCTGCGATTGTCCGGGACGATTAGTGCAAATTGAGGAATATCGTCTAGAAGACAGTTCGGGTCGTCCAGAGAAATCTGTGCCGGACGACCAAAAAATGACTCGATCGTCCAGGACGATAGGGATATCGTCATGTACAATTAGTTCAAAAAGTGCCCAAATCGTCCTGAACACAGTTCGGGTCGTATAGCTGAAATGCACTAGACGATCATGATCGTCTGGGACGATACTGCGATCATCCAGGACGATATGATCGTATCAATCAAAAATAAATTGCTTTCCTTAATTACCAGATTAAATTAGGCATGATTGTACTGAATCGTCAAGGACGATCAGACCAAATAACTAAAAATAAAAACTTGCCTAACTTGATCTGGCGACTAAGAATTTCTGATTTGAGCATATCGTCACGTACGATCCAAAGATCGTCCAGGACGATCTGCTTAATCAGACCCTCTTAACTTAGTCGCCCTAATTAGGGTTTCTGTTTTTACCTGATCGTCCAGGACGATGTGAATATCGTCCAGGACGATCTGACCAAAAACTGAACAGAAACTCTAATTCACTCAAGCTCTCCCCCTGAGTGTGTGTGTGCAATGTTACTTAGCTAGGGGATCAGTTACAGTACAATTGACTCAATAAAATGAAAAACAGTACATTGGACACACTTGGACCCGATCTTGAGTTGGCTTTAGTGGCTCGTGGTCTTTTGTGCCTGAAACAGATTAGCCAAGCAAAACACACTGGAAACATATTTGTCATCATCAAAACCAAATTTGCAACAATCTCCCCCTTTTTGATGATGGCAAATATTTGTACAATAGTTTGAAAATAAAACTAAACAGGAGATCCAAAAACATATATTTTTTTTCAAATTTTCATTTAATAATCAAACTAATACAGAAAACATAACACATAACAAAAATTGAAATGACTACAACTTACTCCCCCTTTTGACATCACCAAAAGGAGGAGGGTAAAACAGAAAAAAATGGATGATGAAGAAGATCGATCAGGATCCCAAAAACACAACCATAAAATCAAAATAAAACAAAAATGAATAAAACTCACAGCAAAAACACCGAAAAGCAAAGTTTTTTTTTTGTCAAGCTGCTCGAGTAAATCAGAAATTTTCCTTGATTTTAGATTTAAAAACCATTAAGAAGACGATTGACAGCGCTGAAATCTAGAAAAAGGTTGAAAAAATCAACTTTCGTAACTCTGACCCTGAGCACCTTATCGATGCAAACCTCTTTCAAAACAAAAATCCGATTCAGAAGAAAAGACATTAGATTTGAAAAGAGATCATTTCAAGCCTCGTTCCAAAAAAATATCTGATATAATAGTGTTACAAAGTAAAAAATCAGAAATCAGGATTTTCAAACTCAAGCTTTTGAAAATATTAAGTGGCGCACGGATTTTTCTAAGACATTTATCAATCTGAAAAGGAGGAAAGCTTTGTTTGGGCTCATTTTGTGCCTCTTTTTCAAATTGGTTGGCGCTTTGCGCATCTTTTGATTTTTGATACACTTTGTGTATCCAATTTGACAATTTCGCATCTTTTCAGTTTTGGGCTCATTTTATGCCTCTTTTTCAAATTATCTGGCGCACTGCGCATCTTTTATAAGCTTTCTCCTTTTCATAATCATTAAAGAGTCTCAGCTGTGAGATTATCTTCCAGACATAGGAGATGACTCTCCACAGTAAGGAAGTACGATTCATAAAATAAAAGCCATACAGCATATGATAAATGCAATCACTTGGTTTAGAAAATCAAACTAATGACTCAAGACTTTGAAAAATACTATTGATATGAGACAGATTACTATAGGAAGATAAAATAATCTTTATTTCAAAAACTAACATTTTAATTTTGAAGAGGATTTTTATCCAAAAGAAACTATACACCGGTAAAGGAGTTAGAGGAAGAGAAACAATCATCAATGTTTCTTCCCTTTAACAGATTCAGTGGAATCAATTACTGCTTACCAGCTTCCAAATCAAAACAAGGTAAAAACTCCTAGTCAAAAATTCAGATTATCAGAAGTAGTCAGCGGTGATCAGATTTTGAAAAGCATAAAATAGTAAGTGCAAGATATGAACCAGTGAATAAAAATAGGTAGAAAATTACAGCAAAGTAAATACTCAAATCAAACTAACAGTAAGGCTAAAACAGAAATCAGCAGAGGAAATAAAATCAACTGAAAGCAAATAATAAAAAGAAAAAAACTAACTAACGAAAAATAGAATACCAATCCAAACAATCAGAAATCAGCAGTCATTAGAATCAAGCATTTATATCAATCACTCATAATCTGGTTCTCAAAATGCTGAATGAGTCAAAGGCCAGTGGTTTAGTGAATATGTCAGCCAGCTGATTTTTAGTTGCTACATGATGTAGCTCAATGTCCCCTTTTGTAACATGGTCCCTAATGAAGTGATGCCTTATATCAATGTGTTTGGTCCTAGAATATTGGATTGGATTCTTAGAGATACAGATGACACTAGTATTATCACACATAACAGAAATTGTGCCAACAGGTACCCCTAAATCCAAGACTTGTTGCTTCAACCAAAGAACTTGGGCCACACAACTCCCTAAGGTAATGTACTAAGCTTCAACAGTGGAAAGTGCAACTGAGTTCTATTTTCTACTGGACCAGGAGACTAACGACTGTCCTATGAACTGACAAGTCCCAGAAGTGCTCTTTTTATCCACCATACACCCCGCAAAGTCAGAATCAGAATATCCAATGATCTCAAAAGAGGTGTTGTGCCTAGGGTACCAGATTCCCAGGTTTGGGGTCCCTAAAAGATATCTAAGAATTCTCTTAACAGCAGTCAGGTGGGACTCTTTGGGATCAGCCTGAAACCTAGCACAAAGACAGACACTAAACATGATATCAGGTCGGCTAGCAGTCAGGTAAAGCAGTGATCCTATTATCCCTCTATACTTCTTCTGATCAACAGATTTTCCACTTTAGTCCTTATCTAACTGAACTGAGGAGGGCATGGGAGTATTGATTGGCTTGGCTTTGTTCATTTCAAATTTCTTCAAAATGTCCTTAGTGTATTTTCATTGATTGAGAAAGGTTCCATCATCCGTTTGCCTTATGCTAAACCCTAAAAAGTAGGACAATTCTCCCATCATACTCATCTCAAACTCCTTACTCATTATTTTAGAAAACTCATCACATAAATATTTATCAGAAGATTCAAAAATTATATCATCAACATAGATCTGGATAATGAGTAAGTCATCTCCTAATCTCCTCAGAAAAAGGGTGGTGTCTACGCTCCCCTTAACAAACTCTCTTTCTAACAGGAATGTGCTAAGCCTCTCATACCAAGCTCTGGGTGCTTGTTTCAATCCATATAATACCTTTTTTAATTTATAGATATGACTTGGATATTGGGAACTCTCAAAACCTGGGGGTTGTTCTACAAAAACATCTTCTTTAATTACCCCATTTAAAAAGGCACTCTTGACATCCATTTGAAACAGCTTAAATCCCTTATAACAGGCAAATGCTAGTAACACTCTAATGGCTTCCAATCTAGCTACAGGGGCAAAAGTCTCCTCAAAATCAATCCCTTCTATCTGATTATACCCATTAGCCATCAATCTTGCCTTATTTCTCACCACCACACCAGAGTCATTCATCTTATTCTTAAAGACCCACTTGGTTCCCACAATACTTTAATTTTTAGGTCTTTATACTAACTCCCAAACATCATTCCTTACAAATTGATTCAATTCTTCCTGCATAGCTAAAATCCAAAACTCATCCGACAAGGCTTGATTGATGTTGGTGGGTTCAGTCATTGAGATAAAGGCAGAATGGTTTACTTCCTTTCTAAGTCCATGCCTAGTCCTAACACCTTCAGAAGGGTCTCCTAAGATCAGTTCTTTAGGATGACTCGAAGAATATCTCCAATCTCTAGGCAACATGATTTGAGGTTCTACCCTTTCTTCCAAATTTGTATTTCCAACTCCTTGGGTAACCTCAACAATCTCTTCATCTTCTACTTCAGATTTAGACTCCTTAGGATCAGATTCATCAAACACTACATAGGTTATTTCTTCAACCACCAAAGTCCTCCTATTGAACACCCTAAAGGATTTCCCCACACTTGAATATCCTAAGAACACTCCTTCATTAGATTTGGGGTCAAATTTTTCTAAGGGTGATTTCCCGTTGTTCAGAATGAAAACCTTACAGCCAAAGACATGGAGGTGAGACAGATTTGGAGTTCTACCCTTAATGATCTCATAAGGTGTCTTGTTCAGTTTGACTCTCACATTCATCCTATTCAGCACATAATAGGCAGTGTTCACCGCTTCAGCCCAAAAGTATTTTGGAAGTGAATACTCGGCAAGCATGGCTCTAGCGGCTTCCACTAAGGTCCTGTTCTTCCTTTCAGCTACCCCATTCTGCTGAGGGGTCCTAGGAGCTAAAAAATTGTGACTAATCCCATGATCCTCATAAAAACTTTCAAATCTTTCATTTTCAAACTCCCCTTCGTGATCACTATGGATGGTAATAATCTCACATTCTAACTTCTTCTGAATCCAAGTAGAGAAAGATCTAAACTCATCAAATGACTCAGATTTATGTGACAAAAACTTAACCCAAGTGAACCTCGAATAATCATCTACAATCACAAACCCATAGACTCTCCCCCCTAAGCTGGCAGTGCTAATGGATCCAAAGAGGTCCATGTGAAGAACTTCTAAAGGTCTAGAGGTGCTAATATCCTTAACAGAATGAAAGGAGGACTGAACTTGCTTCCCTAACTGACAAGCATCACACAGGTGATCCTTAGTGAACTTAAGCTTGGGCACACCTCTAACTAAGTCCTTTTGGGTGACTCTCCTAAGGGTTTTCATACTGGTATGACACAATCTCCTATGCCAGCAATTTTTAAGCAAATTGAATTATCAGATTTAATACAACTTACATCCAGCTTGTAGACATTGTTGATCCTTTGCCCCTGCAAAACAACTTTATCATTTAAGCTTAAAATGCAGGCAGTGGGCAGAAATTTGATGCTGTATCCCTTGTCACAGAGTTGACTGATGCTCAGCAAGTTGTGTTTCAGTCCATCTACAAGCAAAACATTATCAATCATAAAATTCTTTGAATCACCAATTATACATGAGCCTACCACCTTCCTGGTGGTGTTATCTCCAAGTGTAACCTTGCCTCCAGCTCTGACCTCCAGCGAAATGAACTGATTTGCATCTCCAGTCATATGTCTAGAACATCCGCTGTCCAGGTACCACATGCTCTCACGAGATCTTGTGTGAGAGCACACCTACAAAAATATCAAACGTCAGTCTTAGGAACCCAAACAGGTTTGGGTTCCTTCTTATGAAAAGAAGAATGTAATGCATGCGTGCAGTGCTGTGAAACAGGCAGTTTGGATTTCCACACCCAATGTGTACTACGGTAAAAAGTGCAGGTGTGGGAAATGTGTCCTTACATGCCACATGAAAAACATCTAACACCAGGAAAAGGGTTAACTAATCTACGTGGGTGATAGTGCCTCTTCCTAGATGCATATGAAACATGCTTTGATGAACTTGCAATAAATTTTTCAAAAGGTGGCGGTGTATAAAACTGTTCAAAAGTAGGCGGTGTTTTGTTCTTTTCAGAAGCACTGATTTTCACTTTCAAAAACTCAATATGTTTATTTAAACTTGTAATTTCAAAAGTTCTTGCACTTTCATTACTTTCTAACTCACATGCCATATCATTCACTTTCTTAAAAGCAATTTCTAATTCATGCGATGTTTTTAACGAATTATGCTCTTTTTGTAAAGTCAAATAATCTAATTTCAGACTAGCATGAGTTTTCTTAAGCTTCCTATACGATGTATGAATTTTTTCAGAAACTTTAAATAATTGATCGTAAGTAAGCTCACATACCTCTTCCTGGTCCGACTGACCAGGGTGATCATCAGGCATCAGACACAAGTTTGTTTCCTCCTCTTCAGCTTCAGTCTCAGAAGAGTCGGATGCAGAGTCTGCCCAGAACGCCTTCTGAATCCGCTTCTTGTCCTTTCTGAACTTTGGTTTCTCCTCACCCTTCTCCTTGCTTGGGTGAGCTTTAAGTATAGGACAATCAGCCTTAATGTGTCCAGGCTTCCTGCATTCAAAACAAACAGACTCAGATGAACCCTTAAAATTTTTACTGGACTTACTCTTGTTCCACTTCTGATAGTTCTTATATTTCTTTCTTAGAAAGCTTTTGAATTGCCTTGTGATTAAGGCAACATCATCGCTATCAGACCCGAAAGTGCTAGCATCTGAATCTTTGGCCTTTAGTGCCACTGTCTTCTCTTTCTTGCGTTCACCTGCATCAAGTTGCCTTTGGTTCACCCCTTGCTCGTAAGCAATGAGTGATCCAAGTAAGCTGTCAATAGAGTAAGTATTTAAATCTTTGGATTCAGTGATAGCAGTAATCTTAGCATCATAAGAAGCAGGCAAACATCTAAGAATTTTGTTTACTCTTTCGTAGTTAGTAAGTTCTCTCCCTAAAGCATGCAAAGAGGTAACAATCTGACTGAACCTTGTGTACATTTCTGAAATAGTCTCACTATGTTTCATGCGAAAAAGTTCGTAATCATGTAACAAGATGTTTAACCTAGACTGTTTGACTTCAGTTGTACCTTCGTATGTTATACATAATCTATCCCAGATTTCCTTTCCCGTTGTACAAGTAGAAACACGCATATAGTCTTCAGATTTTAAAGCACAAAATTAGCAGTTCAAGCATTTTACATTTAACTGTGCTAAATCACGATCATCAAACGTCCAATCAGTAAAAGGCAATTCAGTTTTCACATTGTTAATCAATCTAAAAGGTGATTCGTATCCGTCCTTCACTAACATCCACATGCGATAATCAATAGATTGCAAAAAAGTAGACATGCGTATTTTTTAAAAATCAAAAGGAATGTTATCAAATAATGGTGGTCTTGTAATAGAATAACCTTCAGCAGTATTACGATTGTTACAGTTAGCCATGGATCAAATTCAAAAGTTTTTAAACCTAAATTTTGAATCCCGCTCTGATACCACTTGAAAGTTCGAAAGGGATGTTAAGCCCTATTGAACTAGTACTGAGGCTAACCAAGAGGAGGGGTGAATTGGTTATTTAAAAATTTCACGATAACAATGAAAATCTTTTTGATACTTAGCAGCGGAAACAAGTAAACAAGAACGAAAAGATCAATCACAGATATTCACCCAAGCAGTTAATATCGGAAAAGTAAAGTGCAAAACTGAATCAGAAAAGCAAACCTGATTTTATAGTGGTTCGGTCAACTTGACCTACGTCCACTCCCCGGAGCCTCCCCTCCGGGTATTGCACTAAACAAAAAGTGTCTCTCATTTTACTCCTACAGTAAGGCGGAGAAGCCTGTACAAACACCTCCTTTTCACCACACGGTGAGGCAGAGAACCCGACCTCCTTTTGCTTCCTCCTGAAGCAGGCAGAGAACCTTCGAACTCCTTTTGCTTCCACCTGAAGTGGGCAGAGAACCCCGACCTCCTTTTGCTTCCTCCTGAAGCAGGCAGAGAACCTTCGAACTCCTTTTGCTTCCACCTGAAGCGGGCAGAGAACCCCGGATCTTCTTGCAAACGATCCTCCCACGACGAACACCGACAATACGAAAGTCGACGAGCGGAGAAGACGACTCTGATCCGTGCTTGGAGCAACCTTAGTGAATCCCTCACTAACTCCCCCTCACAAGATCTTCTCTCTCTCTCCCAACTCTCTCTCTCTCTCTAGGGTTTCTCAGGGAAGGAAGGTGGTAAAAGATTTTTCTTATTTTAAGAAAAAGTTCTTTTATAGGAGGGCTTAAAATTTGCCCTAAATCTCAACTGGTCAGCCAAGATCGATAGATCGTCCTGTACGATTAGTTCAAATTCAGCTGTTTCAGCCTGGACGATCTGGCTCTTCTGGACGATCAGTAAAAAAAATTGTTCATATCGTCCCGTACGATCCTGCGATCGTCCGGGACGATTAGTGCAAATTGAGGAATATCGTCGAGAAGACAGTTCGGGTCGTCTAGAGAAATCTGTGCTGGACGACCAAAAAATGACTTGATCGGGGATATCGTCCTGTACGATTAGTTCAAAAAGTGCCCAAATCATCCTAAACACAGTTCTGGTCGTACAGCTGAAATGCACTAGACGATCATGATCGTCCGGGATGATACTGCGATCGTCTAAGACGATATGATCGTATCAATCAAAAATAAATTGCTTTCCTTAATTACCATATTAAATTAGGCATGATTGTACTGAATCGTCCAGGACGATACATGTATCGTCCAGGACGATCAGACCAAATAACTAAAAATAAAAACTTGCCTAACTTGATCTGGCGGCTGAGAATTTCTGATTTGAGCATATCGTCCTGTACGATCCAAAGATCGTCCAGGACGATCTGCTTAATCAGACCCTCTTAACTTAGTCGCCCTAATTAGGATTTCTGTTTTTACCTGATCGTCTAGGACGATGTGAATATCGTCCAGGAAGATCTGACCAAAAACTGAACAGAAACTCTAATTCACTCAAGCTCTCTCCCTGAGTGTGTGTATGCAAGGTTACTTAGCTAGGGGATCGGTTACATTACAATTGACTCAATAAAATGAAAAACAGTATATTGGACACACTTGGACCCGATCTTGAGTTGGCTTGAGTGGCTCGTGGTCTTTTGTGCCTGAAATAGATTAGCCAAGCAAAACACACTGGAAACATGTTTGTCATCATCAAAACCAAATTTGCAACAAAGCCCAGAGTTTTGTCGGACCACCACCAGTTGACGCCCGGAGTTCCACCGGACTACCACCTGAGGCCTGTAGTTCCATTAGACCATCACCTGACACTCGGAGTTCTGCCGGACCACCACCTGACACCCGGAGTTCCACCAGACCACCACCTGATGCCTAGAGTTCCATCGGATCACCACCTGACGCCCGGAGTTCCACCGCACCACCAACGAACATCGGAGTTCTACCAACTGACGCTCGAACTTCCAAGTGCCGCTGGACTTTCATCCCCATTTGGCACTATACTACAATTATATGGTTCACATTTGTAATCTAATCGCCCTCAAGGATGAGTCAGCCCGCTGTACTCAACTCAAATTCTAGTGGAGTCATTTTCAACTGGGCTAGGCCCTATTATTTTTTCCCTTTTTAGAGTTTTTCATGTAAAAATCATGTGTTCTCTATGTATGAGCTGGATATCCGAGCAACGCTAAAACATAGAATTAATACTCTATCGTCGTGTGTATTCTAGCCCGCAATAATTTGGCGCCGTCTGTGGGAACGCCAGTCTCACTATCCTAAGCATCACTTCGATGGCCAACAAACATAGCACTCTCATCTTGGGAGCCTCCCACTCCAACTCATACTAATCCATGAATCAGTCTATGAATCATGGATGCCAAGTATTAAACTCATTTTATCCTGGGGGGAAAACACTATTAGAGAAGGAATTTTAAGACTTTTCATAGAAGAACATATCCAAACGATGAAAGAATCTCAAAATGAGATCCTTCAACTCCTGCGAGAGACTCGACAACTGGTGTTAGCACCATAGGAGGGGGTTCTTCTCCCCCGAGATCCACCACTAGCCAAAGGGTTTAACCCGAACATCTTCATGTAGAGATTTCTCTCCCTCCGCTAAGGATGCATCCTCTGTCACGTCAAAATAATAAACTTGCTGACACAACAAGTTCTACCCATCCTTCGTACATAGGTTGACAACCTCGCATTCCTTCGGATATCCCTGAAGACTTAGCCCAACCGTATGTTGTTGAGCTCCCTCGCAATGCCCTACGTCATGAACTATGATGATTGGTCCGAGAAGAATTCCCTGGGGGAGGTGTAAGATAATCTCTTCGTAAGTGAGATTTCAAGGATTCATCACCAGTGACTGAAGCCATCCTTCAACACTCTATTATGATAAGATTTAAATTATTGAGCATCGATTCTTACGACGGGACATCATACCCCTACGAGCATATCGATCACTATAGAACCATCATGTATATCTAGAGAGCCTCAGACGCACTCCTCTGCCAAGTTTTCCCACCCTCAAGGGACAAACACAAATATGGTTCTATTCACTTCTAGCTGGAATAATCCCCACCTTTTTCAGATTGGTCAAAGTGTTTGTCGAATAAGTTGTCGCCAATCGGAGAATTACTAAGGATACTTCTTACCTATCTGGGATTCACCAGAATGAAGGAGAATTGCTTAAGGAGTATTTTCAATGATTTTTCACTAAGGCTCGAGAAATTCTAGGAGTGGATCCTGAATTATTGAGATGAGTTTTCCTTGGAGGCCTCCGTCCTGGTCCATTTTACTCAGCGCTTATGCGAGACACAGTTTTTTCGTATGCTGATATGATCCATTGTGTGGATGCATAAATATCAATTATCAGCAGATGAAGCTATTAATGCCCACATGAAGTAATTTGAGCACTCCTAGAAAGTATAAAAATGTCCCTACAATGGAGGACTCATTCTCACAACGAAAGAAAAATTTACCTCCTAGACTCCTAGTACCACAATGCGAGTTTCAGCTAGAAGAGGAGTATATACCACTCAATGCCCCTCGAGCAAATGTGTTGATGGCCATCCAAGATTAGGAAAACTTAAAGTGGCCAAACCCTTTAAAGCTAAACGTAGGAAATCAGGAGCAATACTGTCATTTCCACCGTAGTCATGGACAAACTACTGAAGCTTTGAAACAGCTCAAGGATGAGATTGAGAGGCTAATCTGACAAGGATATCTCCGACAATTCATCCAAAACCCACCTATCCGAGATGAAGCTAGTTTGGATGGGGGGCAAAATTAACAATAACAAAGGCAACCGTTGAATAATATTCAAATGATTGGTAAGATTAAATGACCACGTAATTTGTGTATTGGTGATAGTAATACTACTCGTCTTGTTTCATTGTGTTAAGTAGGGTGTCACTTTGATATCCCTAGTATTTTCTTCGAAGTTAAATATTGTATTGCACCGCACGTATATGTGTTTAGTATAGTGTAACTCATATATTCCTAAGTTATATTAGGGAGTTATTGTATTGTCTTACATAATATAATGGTGTATTGTTCGCTCCATTTTGATATTATTTTCTTCTTTAAAAAGGATAAAAAATAATAATAAAATTTAATGACAAATCTAATCTCTCTACCTGTGATTCAAGAAATACGCAATCTTTATTGCATCTTAATCACTGGATGATTAATCACATGGGGATTCGATCTGATCTCTTCCACACAGGTTAATATCATCGAGCACCACTCTGACATACTATCTCGGATGGGTCAAATATTCTAGGAGTATGTCAAAAAAATCTTAAATCCTTGATTCGAGAAATACACAATCTTTATTGTATCTCAATTACTGGATGATCAATTCCGGGGGGATTTGATCCGACCTCTTCTACACAGATTAACATCATCGAGCACCACTCTGACATACAATCTTGGATAGGTTAAACATCCTAGGAGGATGTCAATCAAATCTTAAATCTTTGATTTGAGAAATATGTAATCTTTATTGCATCTCAATCACTTGATGATTAATCCCATGGGGATTCGATTCGACTTCTTCCACACAGGCTAACATCATTAAGAAGCCCTTTGACGTCATGCAACAGTCCTTTCGTCCTTCGTTGTCTATTACGATCCTTTCGACCACTGACTCTTGAAAACGATCTTTCTGACCTCTATTATTAGATAATGGTATTGTTGACCAATGTCTCCTACCGACTACAGTCTTTTCGACCTCCATCACTTACTACGGTCCTTCTGACCTCCATCGCTAGAGAATGGTCTTTCTGACCCCTATCTCCTGCCGACTACGATCCTTCCGACCTCTGTGGCATACTACAGTCATTTTGACCTCTATCACCAGACAACAGTCTTTCTAACCCATGTCTCCTGCCAACTGCGATCCTTCTGACCTCCGTCACCTACTACGGTCCTTCCAACCTCCATCGCCAGATAACGATTTTTTTGACCCCCGTCTCCTACCGATTACAGTCCTTCCAACCTCCGTCGCCTACTACGGTTCTTCTGACCTCCGTCGCTATACAATGGTCCTCTCAACCTTTCTCACATAATTACTATCTTTTCGACCTCCGTCACCCGCTGACTACGGTCCTACCTGACCTCCATCGCTAAATTATGGTCCTTTCAACCTCCCTCCTAACAACAGCCTTTCTACCTAACTATGGCCCTTCTGACCTCCATCTCTTAGCAACGATCTTTCCGACCTCCATCGCCAACTGACTACGAATCTCTTTTGGTCGTGGGATCTCTCAAAGAAGGGTGATCCCCCGTTATGACCTCAGAATAGGGAGGGGCCCTGCAGTCAGATAAGGGATACCGCCATGTCAGCCACGACCTAACAGGTCATAGGTGCCACGTCAGCCACGATCTTATGTATCGTGGCCATGTAAACCATGACCCAACAAGTCGTGGATGCCACGTTAGCCATGACCCTGCATGTCGTGGCCATGTTAGCCACGATCCTATGTGTCGTGCTTATGCCAGCCATGACCCAATAGGTCATGGGTGCCACGCCAGCCATGATCCTGCGTGTCGTTGCCATGTCAGCCATGACCCAACAGGTCGTGGGCGCCACGTCAGCCATGATCCTATATGTCGTAGCCACATCAACTACTACCCAATGGTCATGGGCCACATCAGCTAAGCCAAGTCAGGCTAAGCCAAGCCAAGCCCAAGCCGGGCCAAACCAGGCCAAGCTGGGCCGAGCTGAATAGCCTGGGTAACGCGTTGGCAGCAATCGGCTGTCCAAATATATTTCCAGGCCCAAATTTGGGCCTAGAAAAGTCAAATTGAACTTTTTTGGGGTCCCCGTAACTATTTTTCAATGTTCTGGACTCAATTTTGACACTTTTAAAGCCTTTCGGGACCTCTACGCCCAAGTTTGAATTATTTTCAAGTTTCAAATCACACAAAAATTTTCTCCATAAGCCATAATGCATATTTTTGGACTTCTGGGGCCTCGACGTCCAAAAATAGAGGGGCAAGTGATACATCATTAAAAAATTTTCATGATTGGGCACAAATCTCAAGGAAAAATTAAGTTGGAAACTTTTAAAATTAAAATTGAGACTATCCAAACTCTGATTTGAGCAAATTATAGTCAAATGGAGCGTCTCGGAATTATGAACCTAACGACATCAAAATCGACTCAATCCGAGTCCAAATGGTCCAAATCAAGGACCCGTAGCTCTATTGGAAGGATCAAATAATAATTTAGATTACCAAACAGTTTCCAACCATGTCATGTGTATAGTCGAATCAAGCGGCTCGATGAGATGAATCTAACGAGCCTAAGATCATGGAATTCTGACATCATTAAGGCCTTCAAATGGCTAGCAAACGGTCCATGATCAAGGGATTCAATATCGTCCATCCATCTAAACCACTCCTCATTTACCCTTCATCTTCCTTCTATTTACGGGCCATATCACTCTAGAAAATCTATAAATAGACGACTCCTTCCTCTTAAAAAGGGACCCTAAGTCCAAGGAAATAAGAGAGAGCTCGGAGATCGCTCCAGCCTCCTTGACCACCGCCCAGAGTTCCGCTGGACCACCACCTGACGCCGGACTTCTGTCGGGCCGCCACTTGATGCCCAGACTTCTGCCGGACCATCACCTGACACTGGACTTCTATCGAACCACCACATGAAGCCTGGACTTTTGCTGGACCACCACCTGAAGCCTGAACTTTTGCCGGACCACCACCTGACACCCGGACTTACACTCGGCCAGCTACGGTCCTTCCAACCTTAGCGGTCGGATTACTATCTTTCTGACCTCCGTCGCCTGCCGACTATAGTCCTTCCGACCTTCATCGTTGACTATGGTCCGTCTGACCTCTATCGCTAGACAAAGGTCCTTCCGACCTCCATCATCAACTATGATCCTTCTGACCTCCATCGCCAGACAAAGGTCCTTCCGACCTCCATCATCGACTACGGTCCTTCCAACCTCCGTTGCCATACAACGGTCCTCCCGACCTCTGTCACCATACTATGGTCTTTCCAGCCTCCAATGCCTATCGACTACGGTCTTTCCAACCTCCGTCGCCCGACCAATTAAGGTCCACCCAACCCCAAACTATGTCATCGTACTACGGTCTTTCTAACCTCCAACGCCTATCAATTATGGTCTTTCCGACTTCTATCATCTATCGACTATGGTTCTGCCGACCAAACAAATATATTTATGTTGATTATTGTAATTCTCACCATATAATGTGCTCTATATGATGTATATCTGTGACATCAAGTACTATAGTAAAATTACCAATTACCAGCAGTATTTTCCGGCGAAAAAATTTCTACCGGTAAAACACGCATAGGAAAAAATTTTCATGTGGCCTTTTCCAACGGTAAAAAATCCCACGGCTTTGGCCGCCGGAAAATAAAAAAAAATATTCAAAAAACATGTTGCCCGGCTACTCGACCGCCCAAGCTGCCCGCCCAGATGTCTTCCCCCAGCCAGCTGCCCAGCTCTCCAAGCGCCCTGCCCACCCGCCTGGACGCCTTCCCGCACTACCCGATGCCTTCCCGGCGAGCTACCCGACTGCCCGCCGATCGCCCGAACAAGCTGCCCAACTGACCAAGCGTGCTTCCCGCCCACCCGGACTCCTTCCCGTGATGCCCACTGACCGCCCGCCCAAGGGTGCTGCCTGCGGGATTCGAACTTGGATTCATAAAACCTATTTCAAACACACAAACCACAATGTTGCCGAGCAAAATATACAATGCTGCTCACTTTTTTATATTTAAACTATATAATTCTATAAAAGTAATAATCAATTTAAAATTTTAAATTATATTTACTAATTAATTTAATTATGTAAATTAAAATTAATAATTAATTTAAAAAAATAAAATTAATAATTTCTAATTAATTTAAAATTGAAAATTAATTAAATTAAAATTTAATTAAAACGAATTATTAACTTAATAATTTATTAAAATTACTAATCAATGAAAATAAAATTGTAAAATAAATTAAACTTTAAATAATAATTTTAAATTTAAATCTTTTTTACTTAATGAAATAATTAGCTTAAATTAGTTAATATTATTTTTAATTTTTTTTGTTAAATCATTTGATAAATGATCTAAATAGTTAAAATTTTAATCATTTTAGTTAAATTATTTAAAATTCTTCAGAAATCTAGAAAAGACGCTGGAAAAGTTGCAAGAAAAATAAGCCGGGAAGAAACCACCGGAAAAGCTGTCTCGTTGTCTTCCACCGAAAAACCGCCGGAAAATTCCGTCGATAATGGGTGATTTTCCTGTAGTGAAGCCAAGGCCTTCTCCTAAAAAAGGGTCTTATTTGTAATCGACTGCAAATACTAGTGGATTCATCCAAATTGGGCTAGACCCTGTAGTTTTTCCCCTTTTTAGAGGTTTTCATGTAAAAACTCTGGTGTCTCGTACGAACGCAACACCCTCTCTCTTATCTGATTGCATGCTAAATCTTCGTACAAAGCTAAGATGTTAAACTTTATACTTCTCTACCGCCGCGAATATTCTAGGACGCAACAAATACAATCATTTGCTTATATCTGTAATTATTTTTTCTTTTGATCCGTCTTTTGTAACATCTTTGATCAAATTAATAAAATATCTGGATGTGGCCCTCACCTTTATTGTTATGCGGCTCACTACTAGCTTTTATAAATAACGGGCCATTCATATCAAATAACATATCTTCATATCTCTTAATTTGTTCTTCATTTAATCGTGTATTATTTATTGAAGCATCACAATAAGAGTCGATATATAGATTGCACTCTTCATGTGATGACCAAAATTAATAATTAGGTTGAAATCCCCTCTAATACAAATAAACCGTAGCTTCATTGAATGTTAGGTATACTTAATTTTTTTGTTTACGATATGAAACTCTAAATTTTCTCCTCATAACCACACAGAGAGAGTTGTGAAACTTCATTGAATAAAGCAATTAATCTTTTTTTTGTTAAGTTAACAATCAATCATTCATCCATGATCATTTACTTGGATATCCATATGTTATATTTATTAAAGCGTTAATCCCATTTGTAATCCAATTAAAGCCTTACAATAAGTGAAAATTTCTTAGGCAATTCTATATATCTGCATTCCTATTATAATTAATCAATGGAGATAAAGCGAAGGAAATGATTTTACATTTGGAATTGATCAACAGAATATACACCACTAATACATTATATGTCTATTGTAGTTCTATATTTAGGGAACAAGCTTTTATTGCTTGATTTTTTTTATTTTATTCTCTGCTACTCTAATGAAATGTAGGTAAAATTTGGATAGAAAAACACAAAGTTATTGTTGGATGCATTCAAAGCAAGCAGTTGAATTTATAAGATTCAGGGGAAGATATGATTTTACGTCTTTTTAGGAAATCTTACTGACTGTTTTGCTTTTTAGACAACAAATATAATTTCAGTTGGCTGCTGCTTTCTCATCATTTTTCAAAAGTTTTATGATTTCTCTGCTTTGCGATCATATTTAATAAATTATTTTTTCCATAACAATTTCAAAATCAATTTTATATTGTGCAGTCATTCCCTACATCGTGAAATATGATATTAAGGAGTTAGGATCACACTTGTTGCTAGTATTTTCATGAGTAACAAAAATAATTTTTACTCTAATTATCATTTGTTTGCAGCTCATTTTGATTTGTTGAGTAGGAGCTTTGGCTACCAACTAAGAGATTTTGAATTTTAAACTTACATATATGATGAGTATGTGAGTTTACTATTATTGGCTCAGAAGTCCAAAAAAAAAATCATAAGTAATTAAGTAGAATGCACTTGTACTACTTAAGCTTGTTTGCCCTGTGCTTTATAATTATAGTGATGGGAGTGTATATTACTCTATAGAAATGTATGGATAAAAATTTAAATAAAGTATTTAAAATGTCTATAATAAAAACTTTTATATGATTAGTTTATTAATTGCACAGATAAAATAAAAATAATGAACTCAGTAAATATGAAATTAAAAACTTCTAACCCATAACAAAAATAAAAGAACTTAAAATGTTAAAAATAAATGAAATGTATTTCTAGCATATTAAAAACTCTAAGAAAAAGTAAACATAAATAAATTTTTATTTAATAATAATTATGTAATTACTATACACAAAATATAAAAAAATTGGATTTAACATAAAAGATTTATGGATCTAACTAAATTTTGTTAGTATAATGAATATAATATGGATCTAATAAATAAATTAGAGATCTAAAACTCTCAACCTTCTAATCATGCTTAATATATGACTCATCATCTTTGCTCTTATCACTATAAAAAACTCTCTTTATAATTCTCTTAATTTAGAGGGGCTTGTTCAAGTATACAGCTATTCTAAATATTAAAAAAAAAAAAAGAATATCATTGCATTTTATTGAAAACAGCGTATTTTTAATTTAAATCTTATAATTATTCTGATAATTCATTTTAATTAATTTTAATTATTCAAATCAAATCTCAATCTTTAATTTCAATTATTATAATCAATTTATGAATTTCAAACATGCTCTTTTAATGACTGATTAACCTAAAATTTAAATTTTATACTTTTAATTTAATAAAAACTATTATTAGGTCCGGACATCGAACGCAGCTCTATGTTTAGAGATCAATCAGAATGCGCCACGTCAGCAATATCAAGCACGGTATTGAGCACAATACCGAGTGTACCGAGCGCGATACCGAGCACAGTACAAGTAAAGGATGACGTAGCGCATTTTAATTGGACTCTGGATGACGTTCGGTGTTCGGACCCAATAATCTCTCCAGATCTTCGCGCAAATCTAGGGCATTTAATAAGCGGAAAGGCAATATAGATCTTGTGGCCATTAGAAATGATAATTTGAACAAAGCAGGGATTTATCTATGAACCTGGTGAAATGCCCTAAGTCCATTTTGCAGGGATTTATAGTAAATCCTGCTTAAAATCTGATACCAAACATCCCCGGTCTCTCTCTCTCTGCCTCCCTCCCTCCCTCCTCCTCCTCTCTCGCTCTCAGCAACACAACACCACGCCCGCTCACTACTGTACTCCACCTTCCACTAGGTCGCTCGTTAGTATTCATGCCAAGGGTCTAAACCTATACTTGCGTTGCTCTTTCCACTTTACGTTTTTTTCTTCCTTCCCAATTTCAACGATGCTACTATCTTTTCCTAGGCTTGGAGTCAGGTGCCACTATGTCGCCCGAGGAGGATAAAAATGCCGCCGAACATAAAATTGGCGAAGGTGAGTGGGGAGCACCATCATCATTTTATAATTTTCTTTTGCCATTGTTGCTTTATATTAGTTAGCTTGCTAAAGATCTTTCTTTGATTTCTGAACACATTTATGGAAAATCGAATGGTATAGTTTATGCAATGCATATCACATTATCATTTGTTATAGTACTTTTCATATTTACTTCAATGGGCAATTATATCAAATATTTTTTGATTAATTTTTCTTTATCAAAACTATTTTCTTGGAGTACGGGCGGGAATTTCTTCCATACCTTATCAATTTTTTTCCTCTTCATTGTGGCTTACTGTTTTGAATCTACAATATCAGCTTGTAATTAGTTTGTTTATTTAATAATTACTTTCAAGAATTTCGTTTCATTCTGCTCAAGATTTGTAACTAAGAAAAAAACTACTTAAAGCTGCATAGGGCTGAACTGGGTTGCAAATAATATTTTCCCTGTTATCATTTTATTTTTTCTCTTACTTCCTTTAAGACTTCAGTTTCCTTTAACCACTCACAATTAGGCAAAAAATTTGCCTCACTGCTTGACACCTTAAGGCAATATTGCTCACCTAAGCATGCTTAGTTATGGCACCATCTAGGAGATGTGTAAGGCAATATGGTCTCAGCTTGTCTAGGTCGAGTGCCAAGACAAACACCTAACTTACATTTAACAATATTGGTGGTTGTCTACTTGGGTAGACAGTGAAAAAGCTTAGATGTGAGATGATGATATGCATTAGTAGCTAAGTCATATCAATACGTCTGCACCGACCCTTTTGTCTGACCAGAATTGGTTAAAAAATGATCCAAACTTTGATATTGAAACTTATTTTTTTTAGTTGTTTTTGAGCATATTTTTTTTTTTTTTGGGAAAAATGGGGGCAAAAGCCCGTATATGAATTACCCCAAGTTATAAAAACAAAAACTGACAATTACACGTATAGAAACTATACCACCCAAACCAAAAAGGAAAAGAGAAAAATGCGAAAAAATAACGGACTTAGGTAAATAAGGACTACATCAGAAAGGCATCAATGCCCAGCACGTAATA
This sequence comes from Dendrobium chrysotoxum, assembly GCA_019925795.1. Taxonomy (NCBI): domain Eukaryota; kingdom Viridiplantae; phylum Streptophyta; class Magnoliopsida; order Asparagales; family Orchidaceae; genus Dendrobium; species Dendrobium chrysotoxum. The sequence continues at coordinate 13,583,311 of CM034302.1, forward strand.
GTAAGCCACGAATCCAGCCATAGGGACAAAGGTTGCCCGAAGCCATCACAGTGCCTCAGTAATAAACCTTCTATGATATCCTGGTTGCCATAAGACCGTCCAAGGATGCAGTATTGATGTAATCCTTGGCTCATCATCATCCCAAAATCCAAAAAAAACAGCCAGCAAAAAAACATGACTGCGAGAGGTTGAAAAGGAGAGACCTTCACAGGAAATAAAATTGATCTCAACATAACAGCTGCAATCACACCCCAACTGTATGCCACGGCAACTGCGGCCAAAAGAAAAAGCTTCAGGAAAATGAATCTTCAGCAAACAGGTAGAACGTGCCCAGCCAACAACCAGAAAAAGCAAATCAGGTCAGAATTTTCGCAAAATTATCCTTAAGTTGCTCATAAAATTTCCACTGCTTAGATTTAGCATGAATAGCAATAATGATAACACCTTTTAAATCATTAGGGCTTCTCCAAACATTGAAAAATCTTCTATTGTTTCGTTCCCTCCAGATAAAATCTATCATACAAGCCAAAGTAAGAAAGCAGAAATATTTTTCAGACTTGCCATAATCCCGATAGCTCCCCAGAAAATCAGTAGGAAAGGAATTACATGTATGTATGCGTATTCATATGAATATTATTAGGTTAATACATAAAATAAATATCAGGATAGTGATTTTCTTAAATATGTTTCATATTTTTACCGAGCAAGCAATCAAAGATCTACTGGCATGTTTAGGTAAAAGAACTCTAAAACAATGGCTTGGAACACATACCAGTGGTTCTTATTCAATCTGTGCCATGGATTTTTTTATTTCTTATCACCGTCCTCTTGAATCGAAAATGTTAGTTTGAACAACTAAACAAACAAGGCCAAGCTAGAAAATGCAATTGAATCATTAATATAGAAGGGAGAGAGACAATCTCCAATTGCAAATGGAAAGAAAGGAATGAAAAAGGAGATATACAATGTAGAATTATAATGTTATAATGGACAAAGAATGAAGATATATAATGTAGAATTTGGTTGAATTCATTATTGAGTTCTACAAGAAACTCAAAACACTTTTTTTACAACTTATAAAGCATCATCAGTACATTTCATCTTGATATCTTTGTACTGTCATTGAATGAACACTTTTTTTCTTTATAAACTTATGCATTGCTTCTAAGTTTATGAATGAAATTCCTGTATAATGCACTTGTGTTTACCTGGCATTAATGTTTGAAATCTGCCAAGTTTTCAACTTGTGTTAATTAATTTCTGATTGTATTTTAAAGCATCTTGGTTGCTGACCTATTTCTTCTACCTGAAATCTCTGTATACTCTTTGATGAAGTGCATATAGCTTGCCGATCTTTTCTCAATCTCATTGGCTGTGGTGAGTGGATAGGGATTTTGAAGCATGATTATTTTCCTCATTTTACCGCTATTTCCTTTAATCCCAATTTTTCCTTATTTATGTAAGTTATATTTTTATTTGTATGAATCAGATGAAATTGGTTCCTCATTTTTCAGGGTTTTCCGAATGACCGAGTGTAAGCATTGTTATATCTTTCTAATGCTTCATTTATGACGACTTTCTTATTGCTTTTTAAAATATCTTTTTAGTACAATTTTAAGCATGATTATTTTCCTCCTTTTCCTTTATTTCCTTTAATCCCAATTTTTCCTTAGTTATATAAGTTATATTCTTATTTGTATGCCTCAACTGAAATTTTTGTCCCTCTTTTCTCAAGGTTTTCTAGTAAAATGAATAGGTGTATGCATTGTTATATCCTATTTAGGCTTTGTTTGGGACAGCCATCTTACTGCTTTTTAAGATGATTACACCTATTCATTTTAGGATAAATTTATAGGATAATTCTTATTTAAATTTCCTATTCAGAGTAATGTGTTTGCAATGATGGAGTTCATACTCAATAGTAGTTAATAATTATAAATGCTGCTTACGATATTGGTATATATATATAGTATATTGCAATGTGCAAAGCATCGAAATTTTCTAAAACTGACTGTTGAAATTCCGTGGAGTTCTAAGGTAGCATACACCATTACCAACATGGTTCTATTTCCTTAGATGATCTTCAAGTAGGACAATCGAATGAATTTCTAAATAGGCTAATTATAAGATCACATATAATTACTTCATTAATTATGTTACATTGCAATTAATGCATGTACTTCATTTATTATATAAGCTAATTCATTCAATAGATATATATGTGTCAACTAAAGTTTTTAGCTCATTCTAACCAAAAAATAAACAAATAAAATTTCAGAGCATTGTTATTCAACAAAGCACTATTTTAAGTAGTGAATATTCATTTATGAAGACCCATGGGTGCAAATTAAACAGCAGATGACTGACAAATTCAATCAATTAGATAGTTACAATAACTACAAGCAAAGTAGCTAAAACATGCTATGCATTCATTTAAAAACATGTCATGCATTCATTTTAGTTTGAAAGAAATTTGCACCAATTTACAAGCATTACAAATCGCTCTAAATTCACAAGCATTACAAGGACACAAAATAGTGTTACTATGCTGTAAAGAAGATATTTTATATGCATTTTTTATTGTCTTAAATATACTTATAAGAAGTTTTAAATTTGTTTATCGAAAATGTTTAAGTTTATGTATTTATTTTGTAGTTTGTGTTTGCCTTATGTTTTGTAAAATTTGTTTTAATGTATTTATTTTGTGATATTATGCTTGAGCCAAGTAATTTATACCTTACGTTTTTTTATTTCAAGAAAATTTATAGTTTTTGTGATGTTATGCTTTCAATAGTTGCAGTACATATATTTCTTTTATTAAATATGTGCAAGAAGAACTAATATGTTCGTCTTAGCCTAACTACACGCTTACTTACAACATATGAGCAATTGCTGATGAACTTTGGTTTGTTTATCTGCCTCACTAAAAATCCAATAAATTAAATAGAGATAACATTATACAAAAAATTATTAAAACTGTCAATGCCGTTCCCAAGCTTGGATGAAAAAGGTTGAGGGTTTATTTTTCTTATGATAAAAAAATTTATTCTGTTCTTCTAAAGGTTTAGAAATGAGAAGAATATTTGATATAAGAGGAAATCATGACAAATTTGGTGTTCCTTATGTTGGAAGTGCACTGGATTTCTTCTCAATTCACAGTGTCAGTTCACAGTTCAAAAATCTTGCGACGATTCAAAGTGTATCCCTTGTAGTAATTTCTCTTAATTTACCCTCACAATATAATTGCAATGATTGTGCGCTTTTTATAATGAGGCGATGAGCTCTTACCAAATTTTATATATCAAGTCTTATATGTGAGTTTAATACTATTTTTTTTTAGGGGAAACTCTCTATCGGGCCTACGTGTTAATTAAAAAAGGAGATTACAAGGTCCTTAAAGGGAACCTTCAGCTCGCTAATGCTCGAAGGAGATACAAAAAAAATTAAAAAGAAAACCTAAGAGCCGATGGTTCCCCAAAACTATAGATACAAAAATACCTAATAATATTCTAGGTCTGCCAGAGGACAGAACCCAAAAAAAGGGAGAAAAAAAGACAAAACAATCATCCACAAATTCCTACAGAAAAGTCTAGCTTGTACCCCGAATTGTCATCCACAGAAACCTGCAAAAAGGTAGGACTGCCAAACCAAAAGATAAAACGTAGAAAAAAGGCCACAATGGCATAAAGCCACTTAAAAAACCAAAAAGATACAGTAATAAGAGCCTTCCAGTTGTGATCAGCCATCCATAAGCACAAGAGAGGGTTATTCATAAGAGAAATATGACAGATGCTGACTAAACAAAGAAGCACAAGAGTAATAAACCTAATAAAAAAAGAAACATCATTAAAACTATTAACAATAGAATTACTCCAAGCAAAATTAGTAATCAGAAGCACCAAACAGCAAACCATATCCAGATTATTAAGGAAGAACAAAGTAATCTAACCATCATAGTAGGTGTCCATGACATCCCCCATCGGATAGAAGAAGACAGCATGAATAAAGTAATCAGAATGGACCTTAATAATAAAAGAAAAATCTCCCAAAAACCAACACCAGATACAGCAACAAAAACGAAACAGAGGATGCAGGAGGTCACAAAAGCTGGAGAGTAAACTAATACTATTCTTAATTTATTTATTCTAATCACTTTTATTAATGACATAACATGGGAGGTGTTCACGACAAATTCTTGCTACAGGCAGTTTACTATGATATGCAAATTCATGCTGAATATGCTTCCTTTCGAGAGCAAATGTGATGTTGATTGAATTGTGTAATTGGTACATAATACACAATGAGATCATTAATGAGCAAAAACATATGAGAATGTGCATTGAGTTTTCTTTGAGATAGATCTCAGTACATAAAGTTATTCGAGCTCATCAATCAGGGTGTTTGTTGCAAAATTTGTTCTGATTTTTTTTGTAAATTTTCAAGGAACTAATTTGTTAGCTGTGTTCTATTTATAATTAATTATTAGTATTTTCAATATATAAAAAATAATTTGCTGCTAAATATTTGTATTGTGATTAGTAATGTCCAATATTTATATTAATATTTTTTTATTTTATAATATTTCTATTAATTTTTGAAGTCCTATCAACATGCAAGTTATGCATGTGATTATATGATTCATTCATATTTATTGGATTGTTTGGGGTCGTTCGAAAGTGATTTTTTATTTTTATTTTTTTTAAAAAGTTTGATTATCTTTGTTTAATTTTTCTAAGACATGATTGAACTATTTTCATTCATTTCTAGCAACGTGCATTTTGTGCACGTATATTTATACTAGTTAACTTATGGAGCATGTTAATAAAAGAATTTAAAAAGATGCAAATACGAAATTTAATTATCTGGTTTCAATAGAAATCGAAACTTCATTATCCAGTTTCTGCTTTAACCTTGATTTTAAAAGAAATCGGATTTTACTTCCCTGGTTTTTATAAATTCTTAAATTTTTTAATAAATTTTAAATTTTTAATTTTTACTTTCTGATTTGAAAAGAAACTCAAACATGAAATTCCAATTTCTTAAGAAACCGGATTTTCATGTTATGATTTCTTAAAAAATCGAATTTCCTGTGAGCCTTAATTAAAAAATTATAGCATGGCATAAAATTCGGCATTATGGCATTTGGTCTTATTTTTTATTTGAACTAAATGTACAAACTGATTATATTTTAAAAAATAAAATAAAATTAATTTTACTTGTTCTTATTTTTTTTATTTACACTAATTTGCTTATATTTTTTATTAGAAATCTTTATTTTTATTTAGGGTGCTAAGGTCACTAAAGTCAATCGTATTGTCACATTTTTCATTAAAAAATTTAGCAAAATATCTTATTCATCTTTGTTGAATATCATCTTCTAAAAAAAGTACTTTTTGATCTTCATCCTTAATACACTCCACTTGAACTAAATCCTTACTACTCTTATCTCTTTGTTTGGTTAACTTATACGTATATCTTTCTTCCTCATTAGTATCTAATCTATTAAATAAATCATTAAAAGCTAAGATCTTTGCATTACATATTGCTTTCTTAGATTCTTTACGTGTCTCTTTATAACTTTCCCAATTATAAAAAATTTTACATTTAAATCAATTTTTATAACAACTCTTCTTATTTTTTATCTTTTCTTGCACATTTGAATTTCACCACCAACTATTTTTATTATTAGGAGCTTTTTCCTTTGATACTCTAAACATATCTTTTGTAATATTTTTAATATCACTAGGCACTTTTTCTCACATAATATTAGCATCCTCATGCACAAACAAAATCCTAAGATCTACAATTTTACTCTAAAAAATATTTTTATTAATATTCTTTAAATGCCTCCATCTAATCCTAAAATATCGTTTTATTTTATTTTTTATTTTTTGCTCCTTTAACTTAAAGTCCAAAACTAATAATCGATATTGGGTACATAAATTTTTACTTGGAATAATTTTACAATCTTTGCAATCTAAACGATCAAAATTTCTTATAAGAAAATAATCAATCTGAGTTATATTATATCCATTTTTATAAGTGATGAGATGCTCATCTCTTTTCTTAAATAAGGTATTAGCAATTAAAAAATCATTATCTAAAGAACAATTTAATATGGTCTTACCATCTTCATTTGTCGTTCCAAACTCATGTCCACTATTATGCTTTTAAAATTATCTACCTCTCTACCAACATGTCCATTTAAATCTCCTCCAATAAAAACTCTTTTTTAAATAAGTATCTTTTGTATTAATTCTTTTGAGTCATTCTAAAATTTTAATTTTGAATCTATATTCAAACCTGTTTGAGGAGCATAAGTACTTATAATTTTAACAATATTAGCATCAACAATAATTTTTAAAGCTATAATTCTATTTTCAAATCTATTAATTTTTATAATATTATCCCTCAAATTCTTATCTATAATCTCGCCAACTCCATTTCTAGTACAACTCCTACCCGAATATCATAGTTTAAATCCTAAACTATCATTCTCTTTAGCCTTCTCTCCAACCCATTTAGTTTCCTAAATGCACAGAATATTTATCTTCATATGAATTATAATATCTATTAATTCAATTAATTTTCCTGTAAGGGAACCTATATTCCAAGTTCATATCCTAATATTAGTTTCGTGGACTAACTTCTTTGCCTACATCCGTCCTTGATGTGGGAACCCTTGCCTATTTAACACTGCACCCAGGCGCTGGTGCAGCGGCCATTGCACACTTGTCGCTGTATTCAGGCTATAAAGTGTGTCGCTTCTAGAGGATGCCTTAACATTAACAGAATTATTTAAAAGATTTATGTCATGATTATTCAACAAGTTTTATGCTGGCTGTTGACTACCTAACACAATCCTCCACTTTTCTCATCCAGAAATTGGGACCTGATAACGACAGTGTTAAAATAATGTAAATGCAAAAAAAGTTATTTTTTAAAATTTAATTTTTATTTATTTTAAATTCGGACAAATTTTTCCTTGACAAAGGTGAACCTGATACTTAATAAAAAATACTTTAAGAAAACTGCTCGAAAGGGTGGGAAAAAAACTCTTTAGGGCCAATTGCCCGTTCAAAGGGCATAAGACGACTATACTACTCTTTAATTTCTTTTTCTTTTTTTTCATACCTATTTAATTTATTTCGTTTTTAATCATAATAATTTCTAAAATTTGCCCGTTAAAATCTTCGAAGTGCAGTTTCATACCTATTTAATTTGTTCGTCCAGTAGTCTACTATCAAACACAGCTTCTCTCGATCCCAAAAGAAAAGAGATTGATGGAGTCCACCAAAGAAAATCAGCCGCAAGAAGCCCACGTTCTCGTTTTCCCCTACCCCGCCCAAGGCCACATAAACACCATGCTCCGCCTAGCCGAAGCCCTGTACTTCGCCGGCGGCCTCCGCATCAGCTTCCTCAACACTGAACACAACCATCGCCTACTCAGCAGCTTCGCCCTCCGCCCCAATTTCCGCTTCCTCTCCATCCCCGACGGCTTCCCCGATGAGAAACCTCGCTCCGAGCAACAAGTGATTGAGCTCTTTCATTCGCTAAGAACCCACTCCGTGGATTCTTTCCGAGCGCTGCTGCTCGCCGGCGGGAACCGAGATCCCGACGGTTGGCCGCCTGTGACCTGCGTTATCGTGGATGGATCGATGCCCTTTTTCATGGACCCGGCTCAGGCCTTGGGGATCCCTGCGATTGTATTCCGAACTATTAGTGCATCTTCCCTTTGGGTTTATCTTCAAATTTCTCAGATGATAGAGGTCGGCGAGCTCCCTTTTCCAGGTAGCAACAAAATAACAGAATCTAAGTTCATTGTCTTTTTCTTTTTATTAGGTAGGTTTGAAAATTCGGAAATTCATTAAAAAAAAATTCCAGTATTTGGGTTCTGTTTGAAGCATTAAACCCATCTCGATAATCCTGTGCTGTAAAGTATAAGCTAACGATTGAACAAAAATTGCAGCGGATGCAGACCTTGATGAACCCATAAAGAGCGTGCCGGCCATGGAAGGCTTTCTCCGGCGTCGAGACCTCCCAAGCATCTGTCGACAAGCAACAAAAGCTGAAGACGAAATGATTCAGTTATTTGCAAACATCTCCACCAGCGCTACGCGATCGAGAGGACTAATCCTCAACACGTCAAACTCCCTCGAAGCTCCCATCATCTCTCAAATCCGCTCTCTCTTCCCCACCACCTATGCCGTCGGCCCCCTCCATGCCCTCGTTGAATCGATCACCTCATCCTCTGTCTCTGCCAGTCTCTTGTCTGAGGACCGCTCCGCCCTCATCTGGTTGGATGCCCAGCCCGACCACTCCGTTGTCTATGTCAGCTTCGGAAGCCTAGTCCAGCTGACGCAGGAAGAGTTTCTGGAGTTCTGGCACGGGTTCGTCAGCAGCGGCCACCGCTTCTTGTGGGTCGTGAGGCCTGACTTGGTAGCCGGTGGAACGGCGGCTGTCGAGATGGCGGAGTTGGAGGAGAGAGCGAGATTGGTGGCGTGGGTGCCACAGGAGGACGTGCTGCGGCACCGTGCGGTGGGGTGTTTCCTTACGCACAGCGGGTGGAATTCGACGGTGGAGAGTGCAGCCGCAGGGGTGCCTATGGTGTGTTGGCCGCGGGCGTGGGATCAGTTGGTTAATAGTAGGTTAGTTGGGGAGGTGTGGAAGGTGGGTTTGGATATGAAGGATGTGTGTAGGAGGGAGATGGTGGAGAGCATGGTGAGGGCGGTGATGGAGGGGAAGAAGGCGGAGGAGCTCCGGCAAGTGGCGGCGGAAATGGCGGTGGAGATTGGGAGGAGCGTGGGAAAAGGCGGGGATTCTATGTTTGACTTTGACAGGTTGGTAAGGGACATTTTATCATTAAGCATGCGCGCATCTATTGACGCAGCCAACGCATCGTAGCTGTTCTAAATAATTTAGGCGTGTTAAGTTAGCCGATCCTAAGCAGTTGAACCACTTGGATATTAGACTATTAGTTATATTAGAAATTAATGCACGACGCAGCTCATTTTGATCTGTTGTTGAAAGCTTAGGCTTTTAACTAAGAGGTTTAGGATTTGAATTTTTGTGTATATGTTGTGTATGAGTTTGACTTAATTATCCTAAGATTTTCAAAATTTAAAATAATATTATAAAAATTTAAACCTAATTTATTTACTTATTTTTAAAGTTTTTAATAAAATTATATTTATGATATAATTTAGTTATTGAAAATAACTTATTTTTAATATGTTAATAACATCAAAATTTTAAAATTAAATATCAATTAAATTTTAGTATAACTAATAATTGTTAACTTATTAAATGAATTTAGAAATATTTGCCCATAGAATTTAATATTAGTTATGTTTGAAGAATAATTTGATTAAGAGATAAAAAGCAAAAGATAGTAAGAAGGCTAGATAAAATTTCAATATATAATAAAATATTACACTTCAATTTAATAATTGATGATAAAATTATCTATATGTATTTTGTAAATGCATTTATTAAAATAAAAATAGTTTTATTCATATATTATCTATTTTAATCTTGTTGTGATCATTTACTTGATAATTTTTATTTGATGGTATTTTTTGTTTAAAAAAGAAACATTAATATTTTTCTTAAATTATTGTATTTTAAATTTAAATGTAGAATATTCTTTCATATTCAATTAAGTATTTCATGATTTTATTATAATTGTATGTTTTTCTTCCTACATGCATATATTTTTTAAATTAATTTAATTTAAAAAAAAACACGTACAAATACAAAATTTTCATTATAATTTTTTAATGAAATTATTATTAGATATACTATTTTATCTCAAATAATTTTAAATTTATTGTAAAAGTGGAATCTTATAAATCTTACTTTAAAGTTATGTAAATATTAAAATTTAAAATAACCAATGGTATATTAATGTCAAAATATATTGCACATCACTATTTATGTATTTTATGCACAGTAGAAAAATTTTATTTATATACTTTTGATTTATCATTCAAGATATATATTGTACTATGAATTATTGTCATTCTCTAAGTTTTTAATTAAAATTTTATAGTGCATTACTTTATCTGCAATTAATTGGAATACATAAAATAATATAAATTCAAAAATAAAATAAAAATAAATGAAAGTTTTTATGCTGAATTCTATTGAATTATTTGTACGTAGCATAAATGCTTACCTCAATATTTTGATCAATAGAAATTTAGTTATTCTATTTATTAGTCTTATATTACTTATAATATTTCACATTAAGAATTAGTTTTATAGATAATCTAATTTTTTAATATATGATATATTATTATATAGATAGTTTCTTTAATTTTGAAATTATTTATATTTTTCTTGTTGTTGAGTTCGAAAAAAAAAATTAAATGAATTAAATAATATTATTTAACTATAATTTAACAATATTTTTTTATTTATTTTGGTTTAACTTTGACATGATATTCCTTCCTCACAATTAAGATGCAAAAATAATTAATTTTTATTCCTTTAATTTTGTTATAATTTTGAGCTTCTTTTCTAGTCAATTATTTTTAAATCATGAAAAATGTGATATCTCATCTATGATATATATCTTATTTATGATAAAGATGTGATATTTAAGCAATTAATTTTTTTTTAAGGCTAAGATGAATTCAATTAGCTATTTTATATTTTTACATTAATATTTCTCCTTATTATTATAAATAATTAAAAATTATGCTGGCAAAATATGACATTATATAGTACATAATTTAATAAATTAATTAAGCCCAAATATGCATGCGATGATAACAGTGGAAAGGAATTTGAAGAATATGTCCGCATGCAACACATTAATAACAGTAGACTGAAACAAATTATCATTTCTTCTACACTTTTTTGTTTTTTGAGAAATTTTGGGGCAAAACCCGCATCATTGAAAAGCAAAAACGATTACAACTCAAAGAGAAAATTATATGTATGATCAGAGCTGTAACAAAAGGTATGTAGACTAATCTCAACTACAAACTCTGAAAAGAATCGAAGCAAAAAAATAAGGACTGTAGTGAGGAAGAGCAACTGGACTCAGGAGCGACCAGAAACCAACAACTCAAATATAGAAATCATGTTTTTTTTTTGGAACGGGGTATTCACCCGCTGCTACTGTTGAAAGGACGCTTGACGGCGTGATTAATCCTCGACTGACCTAGAAGAGGCACCTACCCCATAAATCTTCAGGCCCGCACTTGATTGAGCCCCCCATTTAAAAGGTGCTGCTGCTCGAGGGGAATTGAGCACAGATTGGGGGTTCCCAATCATACTCACCCACCAACCAAGCTCAGACAGTCAGCGAAATGCCAAAAGAATACCCCTGTTTGCCAGCGGAACAACCAAAGAAATTCCAACAGGTTGCACTAAAAACCAGAATAGGACATCCAAGATAGAAATTGCAAGTGGTGCCAGGAGGACCTCCAAGTTGATAGCCAGCCAGTTGTTAGTAGACAGTTATCTATATCATTCAACATCACACCAGCAATTAACTGCAATTTAATAGATCACATCACAAGATGAAAGCTAACATTCATCTGTTACATCACATTAGTTAAGCATTCGACATTACACTATACTTAGTCAGGAGGAATTTTTAAAAGTAATCGGTTTCATTTAGGATTTCAGAGAAGGAACCTATTATAAATTTAATTTAAAAAAGATTAAAAACGCACTATATGATTGCATTTTGTCTGAACCTGTAAAAAAATATTACGTTTTAATGGAAAACAGTAAATGCATTTTCTGTTAAAATGCAATTTTTTTTTACGTTTTCCATTCATTCTTGATGTGTCAATATTTATTTAAATTATTTTTACAAATATCGTTATAATAACATTAGTTTATATATAAGTAAAAATTGTTTTTACAAATAATAAAAATGTTATAATAACATTATATTATTTTAAATTGGGTTATATTTATTTAAATTGTTATAATAACATTATAAATATAGAATTTTTATAATTAAATTATTTTAAATATTGTCTTAGATATATTATTAAATAAATTTAATATTAGATATTTGATTATTTTTATTTTAAATATAATATATTATTTTTCAAATTATTTTTTTTATAAATATAATGTAACGTTATTATTGCGGGCTAGAATATACGCGGCGATAGAGTTAGAATTTTACGTCTTAGCGTTGCACGTAGATTCAACTCACACACACAGAGAACATAAGATTTTTACGTGAAAAATCCTGAAAAAGAGAAAAACCACGGGGCCTGACCCAGTTTGAAATGATTCCACTAGTACTTGAGTAGGTTACAGTGGACAGACTAGCCTCCAAGGGCGATCAGATTACAAGTATCAACCATAGGGTTGAAGTCGGGGGTATGTGAAAGTCCGATGTCACACTGGTGGAACTTCGGGGTCACCCGATGATTTGACAGAATTCTAGGCCTTAAGTGATGGTCCGGTAGAACTCCAGGTCTTAGGTGGTTATCCGGCGAAGCTCAGGGCGTGAGGCGGTGGTCCCGTGGAGCTGAGGATGTCGGGTGTTGGTTCGGCGGAGCTCAGGGAGTTAGGCGGTGGTCTGGTGGAACTAAGGACGTCAGGTGGTAGTTTGGTAGAGCTCAAGGCGTTAGGTGGTGGTCTGGTGGAGTTGAGGACGTCAGGCAATGGTCCGGTGGAGCAGAGGACGTCAGGTGGTGGTCCGGCGGAGCAGAGGATGTTAGGTGGTGGTCTGACGGAGCTCAGGTCATCAGGCGGTGGTCCGGCGGAGCAGAGGATGTTAGGTGGTGGTCGGCGGAGCTCAGGTTGTCAGGCGGTGGTCCGGCGGAGCAGAGAACGTCAGGTGGTGGTCCGGAGGAGCTCAGGGCGTCAGGCAGTGGTCCAGCAGAGCTCAGGGCATCAGGAGGTAGTCTGGTGGAGCATAGGACGTTATGTTTTGGTCCGACGGAGCTCAGGGTGTCAAGCGGTGGTCCAGCGGAGCTCAGGGCGTCAGGCAGTGGTCGAGGAGGAGCAATGAGGCAAGAGGGATCTCCGATCTCTCTCTTTTCTCTTTAGTATTAGGCGCCCCTTTTCAAGAGGAGAGGGGGCTCTATTTATAGATTTTTGGGAGTGGCATGGCCCATAAATAGGAGGGAGATCAAGGGTAATTAGGGAGTGGTTTGAATGGACGGCCGATATTGAATCCCTTGATCGTGGACCGTTCGATGGATATTTGAAGGGTTTAGAGATATCAGAATTCAGTGATCTTGGGCTCGTTGGATTCATCTTGTCGAGCCACTCAATTCGACTATAAGCACGTCATGTTTGGTAAATCAAATTGTGGTTCCAACCATCCAACAGTGCTTCGGGCCCTTGATTTGGACCCATTTGGGCTCAGATTGGGTTGAATTTAGTGTCGTTGGGTTCGTATTTCCGAGACGTTCAATTCGACTGTAAGTTCGTTATCAGAGTTTGGATGGTTCCAATTTTCATTTTGGAAGTTTCCAACTTGATTTGGCCTCGAGATACGTGCCCGATCAAGATAATTTTTCGAAGATGTATCAGTTGCCCCCTTATTTTAGGGCAGGCGCTCAGGCGCAGCAGCGGCGGCACGGCGCGGGTTCGAGGGTGGCGGGCGGCGGCAGCTTGCCCATCCCGACTCATTTTCGGGACCATTTTTTGGCCCGAAACGGTCAAATCGGACGTTTTTTGGACTTCCCGGTACCGTTTTTTGAAGTCCTGGACTCAATTTTGACACTTTTGAAACCATTCGGGACCTCTACGGCAAAGATTGGATTATTTTCAAATGTCAAATCGTACAAAAAATTCCCCAAGGCTGGGAAAATTATAAAAATTTGTATATTTACTTAATATATAAAAATTCTTATAAATGTTTACCATATATTTATATATAAACTAATAAACTCTAATATCATATATTTATATAAAATTAAATTGAATATTACTGTTATCTGTTATATATACTTTAATTTCTTTTCGATTTGTTGAAATTTTAGTTAGATGATTTCGTTTAATTTGTTGTAATAATGGCATACTCGAGAAAACTAAATTTTTTTTCTTCTTTATTTTAATTTTTATAACTTAGACGTGTTTATAAATTTAAAATATTTATCAACTAATAGTTTTTTTTCCTAATGTCAAACTAACATTACTGTTAATAAAAATTATTATAATGAAAATTAATTAACATAATAAATGTCAAATTTGACCAAAAGAAATTTAATTAAAATAAAATTTGAAATTAACAATTAATTTTTTTAATTTGATTAAAATAATTAGGAAGATAAATATTAGAAAAAATAAATAAATAAACAAAACTATTTGAAGATAAATGTGTTAGATTTATAAACACGTCCAAGTTATAAAGATTAAAATAAATAAGAAAAAATAATTTAATTTTCTCGAGTATAACATTAACACAATAAATTAAACTAAATCATCTAATAAAATATAAACAAAACGAAAAGAAATTAAAAAAATATAACTGATAGAGTAAAAATGTTATTTGATGCTAAGAAAAAATTACTAATACAAATCACTATACAATTTTTTTTTTACTTAAAACACAAAACTTATTTGCATTTTCATAGAAAATGTACATTAATTTTATGTTTTTAGTAACGTTATTATTAGTTTAAATAAATATAAGAAAATTTAAATAAATATAACGTTATTATAACGTTATTATTATTTGTAAAAACAATTTTTATTTATATATAAACTAATGTTATTATAATAATATTTGTAAAAACAATTTAAATAAATATTGACATAGCAATAATGAATGGAAAACGTAAAAAAAAAATTACATTTTTAACAGAAAACACAATTACTGTTCACATTTTTCATTAAAACGCAATTTTTTTTTTTGCGTTTTCAGATAAAATGCAATAGTGCAGTGCATTTTTGATCTTTTTTAAATTAAATTTATAATATGTTCCTTCTCCTAAATCCTACCTGAAACCGATTCCTTTTAAAAATTCCTCCTATTATGCCATTTTAGGCGAACATGACTTTTTGAGGAGAAATTATTCTGTGCGGAGTCCGGATGTAGCTTTGTGTCCGGACTCCAATAAGAATGCGACACCTGTATTGTAACGTGATTATTCATTTATATTTTGTAATTTAATTTTTTCTTGCAAGCTCGACAAATCGGGCCCAAAAATTTTCTGTTTAAAATTTTGGGTTTTGGATGGGCACCCTTTTTTTAAATGAAATACCCACAACAATGCTCAAATATTTTTGTTCTTTGTGGAATAAAATTTTTGGTGCCTATTGAGAAAAAAATAAAGAGATAGACGATGAAGATGAAGATTTGTTTGGAGGACTTCGTATTTTCTGCAGAGCCATTAGAAAGGAAGAGAAAGCTTAAGAGTAATGTGATTTTACTTACATAATCACTTCTTTTCAATGTTTATGAGGGAATATATGTTTTTATGTTTTGATGAGCTTAGTTTTTTAATAGAAAAATCTGTTGTAAAGGCGAATACGACAGAACTGTGTTCATCTTCAAGGCATATGAAGCTCTCAAACAAGGTCAAATACTTGAATGAGGAATTTATAAATTGGACAAAAATGATTTATATATTTTGTGTGAAGTTTCAGGCACATTCACTTAGAATGTATAGAAAGTAGGGAAATTTACATACATACCACTTTCTTTCATGCTATTTACATATCTAACACCTAAAACTTTAATATTACATTTCTATTACTCATTTAAAATTTTAATATCAAATATACCACTCATATATTTCATTATCACCACCCATAACACTCTACAAACTTTAATATTTCATTACATACACCCATTTTTGTTCTATGGATGATAGACATGTAATATTAAAGTTTTAGGTATTAGATATGTAAATAGTATGAAATAAAGTGGTATATATGTAAAGATGAGGCTGCAAGTTTGGTAAAGAAAAAATTTATACGTCGAGATGGGCGGAGAAAATAACGGCCCCAAATCGTGGAGAATGCGCGGAGAAAATAGATGAGGCTGCAGGTTTGGTAAAGAAAGCTAAATCGGAATTACGGGGGATTCAACATTAACATAAAAAAAAGGCAACCACTTAGATAACTTCATAAAGTAATTGTTTCCGAAATAAGACCGATGAGCAAAAATATGGCTATAATATAAATCCATAGCCAACTTAATCAAGATAAGCTTAGCATTTAACAAAGTAACAGAGAATGAATCGATGGGCTTAAGGTTAAAAAAGAATTTACGAATTGCATCGATTGAAGGTCTATGACCAGGGAAAGTGCCAATCAACGAAAACTGAAATAGAGCCACCAAAGCCAAAAACTCCTCTTCCGAAATCCACAGGGATGGTAAACCACGGTGAGAAGTAGTTTTAAGAGCAGGAAAATTCCCTACCGAGGAAGCCATAGAAAGGGCCTCCAAAAAAAGAGCGAGAGTTCGAGAGGCCATCTAGAAACCCCGGATCACGCACCCGGAGGAGATTAAAGAAATTTAGGTGTGTGAAAAAAAGGTCATTTCTAATATTTTCTAATCAAATCTTTTTAGGTCTACTTTCTCATTCATAACCAGTGACAGAGCCAGAAAATTTATTGAGAGGGAGGGGGAGGCCTAAATTAATTATTTTCAATTTTTCCTCAACTTTTTCATCCGGGCTTGGGACTGATATAGACAGTTTTAAAAAAATATCAATAAATATTTGATGCAAGATTTCTACATTTAATTCTATTTTTTTGGTAAATCTACATCCACATTTAATAGCTTGCGAAGCTAGGAAGAGCGGATAAGCGAGAGATCGGCCATGGGTCAAGCCTAAATTAATTATTTTAAATTTTCTTTCAACTTTTTCATCCCGGCTTAGGACTGATATAGGCAGTTTTAAAAAAAAAATCAATAAAAATTTGATGCAAGATTTCTACATTTAATTCCATTTTTTTGGTAAATCAACATCCACATATAATAGCTTGCGAAGCTAGGAAGAGCGGATAAGTGAGAGATCGACCATGGGTCAAGCCCTACGAATGCCTTTTTATGCCTTCTTCGACAACAAAGAAATGAGGGTTGTAATGCTTGGACTGGATGCAGCGGGTAAGACAACCATATTGTGTAAGCTGCACATTGGAGAAGTTCTATCAACGGTTCCAACAATTGGTTTCAATGTAGAGAAAGTTCAATATAAAAATGTGATCTTCACAGTCTAGGATGTAGGTGGGAAAGAGAAGCTAAGGCCTTTGTGGAGGCATTATTTTAATAATAATGATGGATTTATCTATGTTGTTGATTCTTTGGACAGGGAAAGAATTGGAAAAGCTAAAGCTGAGTTTCAGGCAATTATCAATGATCCCTTCACGCTCAATAGTGTCATGCTAGTTTTTGCTAACAAGCAGGACATGAAAGGAACAATGACTCCAATGGAGGTTGGGGAGGGGCTTGGTCTATGTGACTTAAAAATCAGTTTTTTTTAGGGGGGGGGGGGGGCATGTGCCCGCCCTCCCCCCCATGTTCTTAACATAGGCCAAATCTAATACATGTACTCTCCTAACCGGGTCATCGGAAGGCCGCCGAAAAAATTTGATGTCTAATCTTAAATAATGTCAAATTTGAAAAATTTTATGCAATCCTTTATGCTTGAATTTGATGTCTAATCTTGGAATAATGTAATTCTTTTTTTTTAAATGGGAATGGCAGTATTGCAAACTCTTACAGATATTTATTTCTCTAAAGGAAATATGTGCAAAAAAATTACTTATGTGAAGGTTAATAAATATGTATCTGCAGGAAAAATAACCCATGATAACGCATGGCTACTGGCTAACTCTACGAGCGTAACATTGAGACGATTTCTCAATAAATTTTAAATAATGGATGTATTTAGTTGGTAAATATTAAAATTCTAATCAAATTCATAGTTTTATTTTATATTTTTAAATGGTTAATATTAATAAAAATTTGTTTTATAAATTACTTTGGGCCTTATCATCAAACATGATATCGAGACTTAATATCGAATATAATATCAAGTATTACTCGAGCTTTCTCTCAACTCTTGTTCATGCTTCTTAGTGGTCTTAATCACGAGCTTTAAAAAATATTTTTTTTTATAATAAATATGTCGAGCAATAAGGTATTTAAGCTTATTCATTTAATAATAGAGTTTTATAAAAGTATTCAAGTTTATTTGATTGGTTAATCAAATAAATCTAAATAAGTTTTTATCGAATCGAGCTATGAGCAACTTATCAAACACTCATTTTATTTAAAGCTCTAAAAAATAATAATAATGACAAGTTATGGCCACTAATAATGATAAGTTATGGTGACTAATTCTAGGGGTGTCAAAAGTTGACCCGACCCGAAACCCGACCCGGACAAATCCGGGTTTGGGTCAACCCGTTTGCGAAACGGGTCGGGTCCGGGTTAGGATTTCCGACCCGTTTGAAAAACGGGTCGGGTCCAGGTTGACCCGACAACCCGCGGGTCGACCCGATTTGGCCCGCCATCCTGCGCGGTCCGGTCATTTCGGCATTTCGCTGTCGCGTCCGCAGCGACAGCCCCGCAGTCCGCGACTCTGCGCAGCCATCAGGTCATTGGTCGCATCCGCGTCAGTCGTCACGGGCCCACGACGTAAGGTCCCGTCCGCCGTCGCCAGTCCGCGTCACGGGTTCGCATCCAGCCGCAGTGCCCTGCCGCGGCGTAAGGTCCCGGAGTGCCGCACCTGCCGCGTCCCGCATCCAGCCGCAGCTCCCTGCAGCATCCCGCGTCCAGCCGCAGCGCCCCGCCGCGTCCGTGACTGCCATTCCAGGCATCTCGCCGGAGTGCCGCCGCTCCGCTCCGCGTCCGCGTCCCGCGTCCTGCGTCCTGCGTCCGAGAGATTTTCGCGGGTCGGGTCGAGTCAACCCGGTAACCCGCACGGGTCGGGTCCGGTTGACAAACCTAACCCGTTTGAAAAACCGGGTCGGGTTAGGGTCAACCAGTTTATGACCGGATCAAGTCGGGTTCGACCCGAACCCGACCCGTTGACCCGAATTGACACCCCTAACTAATTCATAATTTTGATGTCAAAATTGCCATCAACTTATCAAACACTCATTTTGTAGTTGCTCCCTATTAATATCGATATATTTTGAAGGAGGAATAAGGGTAGCTTCTTAAGTGCAAGCCTATTGAGTTAGAATCTTAAGCTTCGTTTGAAAAAAGTTTTTTTTTTATTTTATGAAGTAGTTTTCTAATAAAAAAAAATTTAATTCAAAAATTTTTGTCCCTTATCCATTTAATAAGCGTTCAATTATTTTAAGCTTAAGAATATATAAATTTGAATAATTTTGATGTTATCGGAGTCTTCACAGTACAATAATTTTTAGTATAAATTAATTAATCTCAAAATCATTTTCCAAGCGCAGCTTTTTTGTCTTCCCACTTGATAAGCCTATAGAATAAGAAAATCTTCACAGCGCAGCTTATTCGTCCAGTCGTCAGTCGTCACCACTCAAAGTACGTTTCTCTGAATTCCAAAAATTGATGGAGTTAGCCAAAGAAAAGCTGAAGCCAGAAGCCCACCTTCTCATCTTTCCCTTCCCCTTGCAAGGCCACATAAACACCATGCTCCGCTTAGCCGATGCCCTCTCGTTTGCCGGCGGCCTCCGCATCAGCTTCCTTAATACAGACCACAACCACCGCCTTCTCAGCTTCTTCTCACCTTCCCAATACTCCCGCTTCTCTCTCCGCCCCAAATTCCGCTTCCTCTCCATCCCCGACGGCCTCCCCGACGACAAGCCTCGCTCCGTAAACCAGGTGATTGAGCTCGTGATTTCGCTCAGAACCCGCTCCATGGATTCCTTCCGAGAACTACTGCTCGCCAGCGGTGAACGAGACCCAGACGGTTGGCCGCAGGTGACGTGCTTTATCGTGGACGGAGCAATGCCCTTTTTCATGGACGAGGCTCAGGCCTTGGGGATCCCTGCGATTGTATTCCGAACTATTAGTGCATCTTCCCTTTGGGTTTATCTTCATATCCCTCAGATGATAGAGGCCGGCGAGCTCCCTTTTTCAGGTAGCAGCAAATAATTAACAGTCTCCAAGTTCTTTGTTTCTTCTATTTTCTTAAGTAGATTTGAAGAATCTGAAATTTATAAAAAAATTACGCACACTTTTTGGGTACTGTTTGAAACATTAAGCTCATCTCGATCATCCTGCGCTCTTAAGTATGATGAGCTAACGATTGAAAAAAAAATGCAGGCGATGCAGACCTTGATGAACCCATAAAGAGCGTGCCAGCCATGGAAAGCTTTCTCCGGCGGCGAGACCTCCCAAGCATCTGTCGACAAGCAACAAAAGCCGAAGACGAAGTGCTTCAGTTGTTCGCAAACATCTCTGCCAGCGCTACGCGGTCAAAAGGACTAATTCTCAACACGTCAAACTCCCTGGAATCTCCCATCCTCTCTCAAATCCACTCCCTATTCCCCATCACCTACGCTGTCGGCCCCCTCCACGCCCTCGTCGAATCCATCACCTCATGTTCTGTCTCTGCCAGTCTCTTGGCCGAGGACCGCTCTGTTCTCATTTGGTTGGATGCCCAGCCCGACCGCTCGGTCGTCTATGTCAGCTTCGGCAGCCTCGCGCAGCTGACGCGAGAAGAGTTTCTGGAGTTCTGGCACGGGTTCGTCAACAGCGGCCACCGCTTCTTGTGGGTGGTGCGGCCTGACTTGGTAGCTGGTGGAACGCTGGCGGTCGAGATGGTGGAGTCGGAGGAGAGAGTGAGATTGGTGGCGTGGGCGCCACAGGAGGAAGTGCTGCGGCACCGTGCGGTGGGTTGTTTCATTACGCACAGCGGGTGGAATTCGACGGTGGAGAGTGCGGCGGCAGGAGTGCCGATGGTTTGTTGGCCGCGATCGTGGGATCAGTTGGTTAATAGTAGGTTAGTCGGGGAGGTTTGGAAGGTGGGTTTGGATATGAAGGATGTCTGTAGGAGGGAGTTGGTGGAGCGGATGGTGAGGGCGGCGATGGAGGGGGAGAAGGGGGTGGAGCTCCGGCAAGTGGCGGCCGAAATGGCGGTGGAGATTGGGAGGAGCGTGGGGGAAGTTGGGGATTCCAGGTTGGACTTTGAGAGATTGGTGGGGGACATTTTGTCATTAAGCTTGTGCGCATCTTTAGCATAGAAGTATTATCCGTTCCGCTTGTAATGTTCTTAAATAAAATAAGGGTGTAAATTAGCCCGCCCATCTTGAGCTGGCAAATGCTTTATTTGATTTTGGTGCGTTTTAATATAAATAAGCTCATTTGGCTTTAATGTGGCTCAAATTATTTAAAGTTTTTTATTTATAAAATGCGTTTTTTAAATAAAAGTGCATTCACAGCATAAGACCAAAAAAAATTTATGAGATCACAAAATTTTATCGCTCAAAAGTTATAGTTAATAATTATTACATTAAAATTGCATTATTACAATTAATTAAAAATTCATAATAATAAATAGATTATAATATTCAATTCTCCCGTCAATGCTCCTCTTAGTTATCTATTCTTTTTATATGAGACAAACAAGAACCAAATTTAGAAGTACAGTAAGGCTTTATTTGTGACAGCTTATTTATTATTTTGTAAAAATATTGTAGAAAAAATAACTTTTTAAAATTATTCTAGAAAGCAATTTCTTGGTATAAAATCTTTCAAAAAGCAAAGAAAAAATAATAGCCAAAGAGAAATTATGATACGGCCTGAAAATCAAAACAATAAGAAAGCTGTCTCAAAGGAAGCCTGAGAGTCTAATAGAAGCCAAAATCAGGAACTCATCATGGCATCAATGTTATAATTAAATTTAAGCCTCAAAAAAGGTTGTTAAACGCACTTTACTGTGTGATTATTGTTAAAATAAAAAAAAAAATTTGTTGTTATAATCTCATTTATATCATTGATATTATCTTTCATGAAACGTCTCTCTATTACCCTTCTCTCTACTTCATCTTCACCTCTTGTTTCGATAACTATTAATTTACTATATACTTATACTTGCCGACCATGGCAGCCTAGTATCATGCCTCTTTCCATTTATCTCTGATGATTAAGAATCCCCCTCCTACGACCCATCGTCCTATTATGCCACCAACCTTATATCGACATCTTTTTTGTAAAGGTACATGTATTGTGCTCACCACGTGATATAGTTTTACATACCGTAATCATTTAACTTCTTCTTTTTATAGTTTTGCTTCGTCTCTCTCAATTTCTTCTATACTCAAAACTTTTCAAGAAACACTCCTTGATCCTAATTGAAAATACACAATGGATATTGAAATGGGTATCTCCTTGATAATCACACCTAAGATTTGGTTACTCCCCTATTATTGTAGAACACTATTTCATGCTGGTGAGTTCTCATGATTAAATTTTATTTTGATGCCGGCATTGACTACTACCTAGCCCGAATAGTGGCAATAGATACGCGTAGGTTTGTGACAACTATTTTGAGACTTTTACCTCTCTAGCTTGACTGAATTAACTATATTCGCATCCTCTCTATGATAATTAATTAAGAATGGACTTAAATCCAAACAAATATGAGCAATATTTTTTATGATGATCTCTCAAAAGTAATTTATATGGAGTAACCTTCTGGGTATGTTGCTTAGGGGAGGACAAAATATATAATCTTCAAAATGCCATATAATATAGAATAAAGTCATTGTACTTGTTTTAATAAACTCTAGAAGGTTCTTGTTGATGCCGACCTTGGAAGTTGCACATTTATTACTCTATCTTTATTCACAATTCTCCTTCTAAACTATGATCCTTACAGTCTTGATGACATTCATCTAATCATAACTAATATTTTAAGTATTATCAAAATAAAATAGTATCTTTCAAAATAAAATAGTATCTTCAAAATATATTTATTATTAAAAATTTGGGATGCTCAAAGTGCTTTATATAATTATTGGTATATATAGATTTTGCTTTCAACAAAAAATGACGTTTCTCTTTCGCAAAGGAAATATGCCATAGACTTACTTGAAGAAATTAAGTCTTCGAGGCAAGCCGGTTGACTCTCTTATGAATACTTTATAGGCATTTAACTATGTGAATTTTTTTAAAGGATATAAAATATTAATTAAAAATAGAGCAATAGGCTAATTATATATAAGTAGACAGGATGCCAATTATAGATATGAGTGCATGATGCCTGTTATTGATTAAAATTTACATAAAAAGCTAATGAATATGTTGTTTAAAAAAAATCACATGATAAAATTGAACTTTTGATCTCTACCCTGGGAAGCAAATTGTCTTTACTTCTAATAGAGTTCATGATAGAGGATTTAGTTGTGTTTAAAGTCTCCATCTGCAGTGCACACACCCCCCCGGGCCGCATTTCGCCCTAATCTAAACCATTTGTCCAACTCCTATTGTCAGTAGTTCCCCTATAGCTCCATGCACGTGACACGTAGAAGGAAGGTGGAGGCTCGAACTCGAAGCTACTCCCAATTATGCTTCTTATGATCTCATCCTTTGTCCAAGCAGCTACTCTCGCTCACGCTTCGATCTTGCAGCATGCTTCAAGCTCGTTGTTGTCCTACAATCCTGCTGTAAGGTATGCTTCTTAAGGTTCTTTGGTTCCTTCTTTGTAATTTATGCAAGCATAGTTTAACTTCCAATGTTGGTTTGAGGTGGTTCAAACATTGATTTTCTGACTTATTTGCTTCCCTTTTGAGTAATTATGATTCAAATTTCCTGCAAATTTGAGTTGGTGATTTACTGATTTGGAGATTGTTTTTATGTTTTTCATGTGTTTGTCTGCTTTTTTTGAGAGTTATGACATTTGAATACACAAAATCATATCGTGTAAACTTGTTATTTTGTAATGATCTGATAAACATTAAGAACATGGGACAAGCATATTAGTTAGAATTTCTTCAAGATATCATAGATCCAAACAATCCAAATAATAGCGCAAACAAAGTAGCCACTTGCGAAAACCCAATGTTCAAGAAATTCTGCCAATACATAAATATTTTCATGCATAATTTAATCATAGAAACGTGGAGATATGTGTTCATCAAGCGCTCACAAGTATCACAGCCCTATCAACTGACACATATTAGGAAAAAGGCTTCCTTCCAAATTGTTTCCGCTCAACCCACTAAATAAAATGTTTGTCAATTAGTTTTAACAAGATATTATATATTATATGGTAATGAGATTACTACTCACAGGTACTGCAACACTTCATTCCAGTAAATACTCTGATGTGAGGTCAAGATTAAAATTTTGGTGATATTGTTTTTGATAATATTGATTGTATTTTTTTGTTGTTGTCTCATTAGTTTACCCAACATACAAGGTAATTGTCAGATATTTCACAAATGAAATAATTTTTGAAAAGGAAAGAATGTGTTGAGATTAATATTAACAATCTTCCTATTGACCCTAGTCTTTCATCATCAATATGAAATTATAGTGTGAATGAGGGGGATAAAGTTCGTAGAGCTTATTTTCTGAAGGGACCCAATCAACCAAAAAAATTCATCATTTTTCTCAGACAATAACTAAAAGTATTACACATTGATACATCATTAAAAAATTATCATGATCAGACATGAATCTCGAGGCAGAATCATGGTGGAAACTTTCGAAATTAAAATTGGGACCATCCGAACTCTGATTTCAGCAAACTTATAGTCAAACTGAACGTCTCAAAAATATGAATCCAACAACACCAAATTCGACTCAATCCAAGCCCAAATGGGTCCAAATCAAGTGCCTGAAGCACTATTGGAGGGTTCAAACCACAATTTGGATTGCCAAATAGTTTCCAAACGTGACATGCTTATAGTTGAATCGAGCGGCTCGACGAGACGAATCCAACGAGCCTAAGCTCATGGAATTTCGACATCATTAAAACCTTTAAATATCCAATAAATGGTCCATGATCAAAGGATTCAACATCGGCCGTCCATCCAAACCACTCCCCATTTGCCCTTGATCTTTCACCTATTTACAAGCCATGCCACTCTCAGAAATCTATAAATAGAGTCCCCTCTCCTCTTGAAAAAGGCCCCCTAAGCTTAAGGAATCAAGAGAGAGATCAGAGATCACTCTTGCCTCCTTGCCTCCTCGACCACTACCGGAGTTCCGCCGGACCACCGCCTGAGGCCCTAAGTTCCGTCGGACCATCACTTGAGGCCCGAACTTCTGCCGGACCACCACCTGAGGCCCGAGCTTTTGCCAGACCACCACCTAAGGCCTGAACTTCTCCCGGACCACCACTCGAGGTCCGGACTTCTGCCAGACCACCACCCGAGGCCCGGACTTCTGTCAGACCACTACCTGAGGCCTAAACTTTTGTCAGACCACCATCTGAGGCCCGGACATCTACCAAACCATCACTTGAGGCCCGAACTTCTCTTGGACTACCACCCGAGGCCCGGACTTCTGCCGGACCACCAATTGAGGCCCGGACTTCTGTCGGACTATCACCTAAAGACCAAAGTTCTCTCGGACCACCACATCAGGCCTGAACTTCTGCCGGATCACCACATAAGGCCTGGACTTCTGCTGGACCACCACATGACGCAGGAGTTCTGCTGAACCACCAACGGACATCAGAGTTCTACCAACTAACACCCAAATTTCTAGGTGACATCAGACTTCTTTCGGACCACCAAGCGAACTTAGACTTTCATCCCCGTTTGTCATAAGATTTCAACCATACAGTTGACATTTGTAATCTGATCGCCCTCAAGGATGAGTCAGCCCTTTATAATTTACCCAAACACTAGTGGAATAATTTCAGATTGGGCTGGGCCCCATGATTTTTCCTCTTTTTAGGGTTTTTCATATAAAAATTCTTGTGTTCTCTTTGTGTGAGCTAGATATCTGTACAACGTTAAGATGTAATATTATTACTCTATCACCGAGTATATTCTAGCATGCAATAATTTAGCACTGTCTTTGGGAAACGCCTGTCCCACCATCTTGAAGCATCACTACGATGGCCAACATGTGTAGCAATCGCATCTTGGGAGCCTCCCGCTCTAATTTGCATCAATCCAGGAATCAGTCCATGAATCAAGGATGCCAGGCATATGCCTCTTTTCACCCCGATGGTCGAAACCATGCCGGGAAAGGAACATTAAGATCATCCCTGGAAGATCGCATCCAAAAAATGGAGGATTCCCAAAAGGAGATCCTTCAACTGCTGTGAGAGACCCTGTGGCCGACACTAACTCCACAGGAAGAAATCCTTCTCCCTCGAGATCCACCCCGGGTTGAAGAGGTTCAACCAGAACATCTTTATGTCAAGATTCCTCTTTCTCAGCCAAGGATACATCCTCTGTCACGTCAAGACAATGAACTTATGGACACAACAAGCTTTACCCATCCTTCGTGTACGAATCAACAATCTCACATTCCTCCAGACACCCATGAGGACGTGGCCCAACCTCACATTGTTGAGCTCCCTCGGAATGCCCTATGTTATGAACTACGATGACTGGTCCAAGAAGAATTTCCCATGAGATGGGGAAGACGATCTCTTCGACAATGGGACTTTCAGGAGTCATCACCCCTGATCGAAGCCATGCTTCGACACCCCATCCTAGTAGGATTCAAAATACATAGCTTCGATTCCTACAATGAAACATCCGACCCATACGAGCATATCAATCACTATAGAACCATCATGCTTATCCAGTGAGCCTCAAATGCGCTCCTCTGTCAGGTCTTTCCTATCACCCTCAAAGGGCAAGCTCGAACAGGGTTCTATTCACTCCCTGCTGGAATCATTCCAATATTCATTAAATTGGCCAAAGTGTTCGTCAAACAGTTTAACATCAACCGAAGAGTGGTCAAGGATTCTTCCCACCTTTCAGGAATTTGCCAAAATGAAAGTGTGTCCCTCAAAGAGTATTTTTAAAGATTTTCTACTGAGGCTCAATAAATTTTGGGGGTGGATGCCGAATTACTAAGAGGAGTATTCCTCGAAGGGCTTCAACCTAGCCACTTCTACTCAATGCTCATGCGATAGACGGTCCCTTCATATACTGATCTGATCCATCGCATGGAGGCACAAATCTCCATTAATGAGGCCATTAATGATCATAGAAAGCAATTTAAGTAAACAACTGGGAAGCAAAAAAGTGCATCATGGGCGGAGAATGCTTCCTCGTAGTGAAAAAAGTAAGAAAATTCTGATTTGCCCCCTCAACCCTCACAGCTGCGACGAAAACCTTACCAAAAAAAGGAGTGCACGCCACTTAATGTATCTCGAGTAAATGTATTGATAGCCATTCGGGATCAGGAGAACGTAAAGTGGCCACATCCTTTGAAGCACAATGTAGGAAATCAGGAGCAATATTGCCACTTTCATCGTAGTCGTGAACACACTATTAAAACATATAGGCACCTCAAGGATGAAATTGAGAGACTCTTTCGGTAAGGATATCTCCGGCAATTTATCCAAAACTCACCCGCTCAAGATGAAACTGACTCTACTGGGGGGGCAGAATCAACATCAAAGGCAATCATTGAACAATTATCAAATGATTAGTAAAATTGAAACCATTATTGGGGATCCTTCAATGCTTAGTCAAGTCCTAATTCCAGTCACTACATTTGATTGGGTGACCTTGAGGGGATCTAAATATATATAGATTTTCTACGTACAAACTAAAATATCTTTTCATAGAGTCCAGCTGATATGCTCGGAATCAACCCTGAAGTAATCTTGCACTCCCTCAAGGTCAACCTGACGTACAAGATAATAATCTAAAAGAAGCAGAACTTCGCATCAGATCATCAGCAAATAATTGAGAAGGAGGTTAATAAACTCCAAGATGTTGGATTCATATGGGAACTGTACTATCCCACATGGCTAGCAAATGTTGTTATGGTCAAGAAAGCTAGCGGAGGTTGAAGGATGTGTAGACTATATGGACCTCAACAAGGCTTGTCTGAAGGATAGTTTTTTGCTCCCTTGTATTGACCAATTAGTTGATACTACATCAAGACATCAAATACTGAGCTTTATTGATGCATACTCGGACTACAATCAAATAAGGATGAATCCCACATATAAGAAGGCAATAGCTGTTCAAACTGATAAAGGACTATACTACTACCAGGTTATGTCATTCAGACTCAAGAATGCTGGAGTCACATATCAGTGCCTTATGAATAAGGTGTTTAAAGACCTTATAGAACATACTATGGAAGTGTATATGGATGATATGATAGTGAAAAGCCTTAAAAAATCCCAGCATATCTCGACTTGGAATAATGCTTATGCATCCTTCAATCTTACAACATGCCCTTCAACCACTACAGGAAAATTCATTGTTATCGGCGGACAAAATTCGTCGGTAACAATGAAAATCCACCAGAAATTGTAGATTTTTGGCGGAGTTTCGACGAAAATCCCTCCGACGGTAATTCACGCGTCGGAAAAACATTACCGGTGAACTAATTCCACCGGTAATATTTCTAGCGGACTTTCCGGCGTACTTCCGGCAAAAACTTTATGGAAAAATGATGGCATTTCTGTTCATGAATTTTGACGTATTATCCACCGGTATTTTTCGACGGCCATGTCCGCAAAAAAATACCAATGGATAATACGCCGCAAGAAAAATAACGCCCCACTTACCTTCAAATATTACCGGCAGACTAGCCGCCAGACATTTTTGACGGAGAATTTGCTGGAACTTATGATATATCATATTACCGACACAGTTTTCGGTGAACAATCTGTTGAAAAGCTGTAGCATAAATAAAAAAATACTTACCTTTAAAATCAAATTTTCACACATACAAATAGAAGATATAATAATATGTGCCATTTCTGATTAATAACATTCTCAATTACATTATAAAATATGTGCAAATAATAAATAAATAAACATGTACATAATAAACATAAATAATAGAAGTTGAAAGAAATCCACAAGAGTATATTATAAAAAATGTCCAGAACAACATCCTCCTCAGCTGATGCAGATGTCCACTGTTTGATTAAAAAATATAGTTTGAAAAATTTTTAATTTTCTTTGGGAAAGTTGAATTTCTGGAATTTTAATTTTATAATCGAACACTTATTATGGATGATATATCACCTCGAAAGATAATCATATCGTTCCTTAATAGGTTCTGATTACAAATCTTGATATTTATCCTGATTATTATAATCAAACTCAAGGAGAAATAATATATGAGCCTGAAGGATCAAAATGATGTTTAATCCATTGTTTGACTATAATAATCGAGATAAGAAATTATTAATTTCATAATCAAAATTATGATAATATTACGATATATCTTCTCGAGAGAAGAGGATATCGTCTATTATCGATCATTTGACAATGACGATAATGATCATTAACTTGACTTTCCCAAAGATAATCAATTAAGGGTTTTAAAAACTTAATTTTAAAAATCTGGTCTGAGTTTCTAAATCTCCTACGAGCGCAAGCCCTTGTAGTTAATTACATCGCAGGAAACCAGAAAATTTCCTACGAATACTCTTGATTAAAATAGCGATACGAATTTCATTTAAAATTTTAAAGATTGATATCAAAGGAGGTAGGGACTGAAAATTTAATAGGGATTGGTTCAAGATTGAGCAGTTCTTTCTGGAGTCAAAGGAAGAAGGGTAGGAGGTGTTTTGAGATTCTGAATTAGTTCAGAAACACCCCCAAACTATCTTAAGTGTTGGGCTTGAATTTGATGGAATGAGATTTAAGTTTAAGTGATCAATTTTATTAGAAAATGGGAGCTAGATTCCCTGAGATTGAGGTCTTAAGATTAAGAATTTGCCTCAGAATTTAAGTCTAAACTGGATACTGAAAATCAATGACCCAGAATCTAGCTAATGCAATGCAGTCCTGGACTTACCCCGGCCTGGATTGGGGAGCCAGCTAAACCACCTAAACGCTTCAAAACCATGTGTCCGGTCTTTAAATGTAGAGTGGGTAGGGACGTTGTTTAAGATTAGTTTAAAGAATTAGGATCGACATCTAGAGCAGATTCCTAATTGACCCCTTAACATATGTTAGGTAAAATGCTTAAGTTAGAAATGTAATTAAAGATTAGACTCAAATTTAATTTGTTACTAATACAATGCATGCTAGTCGACTCGATTAAATGCTTTAAATCAGAATGAAGTAATTTTAAAATTAGGCTTAAAAAAAAGTTTTATCTTAGAGATTGCACAATATCCCCTTGGACAGAACTGCACCCTAATAGGTCAGGTGGTCTATCAAAATCTGCAGGTGGGGAGGTGCCTAACACGGAAGAGAAAAGTCAATATGAATGCATGAAAAACTCCCGGTGGGTCCAGGCTTACTTCTTAAAAATGTTAGAGTTTCTATCTGAGCCTAAAATTTTAATTTTTAATTAAAGTAGAAATGGTTTTGACCGTACCCTCACGAGCCTCCGATCGGATTCCAGGCTAAAACAAAGATCGACATGCAAAACCGCTAAAAAACTATTAAAAGCATACAATCCTAATATCACAATCAACACATCAATCAAATCAATCAAATAATTAAATTAATTTAATAAATATTCAAAATGAAAGTCTGTTGGCAAGTGCCTTTTAATTATACAACCCAGGGCCTGCAGGAAAAGTAAAGTGGCCGGGTACCACTGACTACAACTCGGATTCTATTCCTAAGACTCAAGTGATTTTGAGATTTGAGATTCTTCTCGTTCTTCACTTCTTTGTCTTCTTGGAACTCCTTGGATCGTTGAGTCCGGATATCTTAGTGAAAAGAAAACTCCCTCTCAAAAGAAGTGTCACCTTTCCTCCTTGGATACTTTGAAAGTCACCCAATTTGGACCTCCAAATAGAGATGAGCTCTCCCCTAAGGGATGTTCCTTCCTCTTTGGATTCCTAAATTGGATATTTAATATCTCAATCTCAAAGCACTTTAAACAATTTACAACTCAATTTACATTCAAATTACATCAATTAAAAAATAAAAATCTAGACTCAACAACCTGCAAGGTTATCTTAATAATCAACAGTTTATATTTGACATCCCATGCAGTTATATATTTAAAATTTAAAAATGCTCAATTACAGCCACACTTGGCAATCCTCTTTTTGATTTAAAGGGGGACTTAAGCAAATTTATGGAGCACCTGTGCAATTTTAATATTAATGATTTTTGCCCCCTTTAATTTATGCCCTATATGAGCATGGCCACCTACATAAGATTGAATTAGTACAGATCATTCCTAACCTAGGGGTAGATCTAACGTACAATCAATCAACTCAGAGTGCAGTAAATAAATAAACAATCACATCAACATCAATTACTTAAATCTAGCAACCAGCATGCAATGAAAACCACAGAAAACTCGGCACACGCAAGTAGCAGAAAAGTAAACACCGGCCTAGCCTAAGATTAGAGTTGGTTATCCTAGCAAATCATCTAAAGTGTGTGAGGTAGGCTGTGTGGCTTTGATATGTCCTAGATAGGGTACTTGAGTGAAGTTGTTTAAAGTTCTTGTTGGTTGAAAGGCTTGAAGGAGATTTTAATTGAAGTTTAAGTCTTAATGATTTAAAATTAATTTTAAAATTAATTTTGATTGTTTATTGGATACCACCTTTATTGCACACCGAGGCCGTGAAATTTATTTTACCTTCATTGGGGCTAACTTAATAGCCTCGTAGGCCTGTGTTACCTAGTGGCACCCGGTATAACTAAGTGCTTTAAGTTTAATTAAGGGTTTGAGAGTTGATAAATTTTATTCAAATTGATTGGTTGCTGGTTTTAAGTTTGAATTAATGTTTTCTGGAATTTTGAATGATTTATTGAATTTTAACATTTTCTGGATTATTTTAATGATTTAATTAAGGGATCAAAAATTAACTTTTTGATTTAAAGTGTTTTATAGAAAGTTAATATTTTATTAAAATACTAGACCTTAATACGATCAGTTAGACAGTAAGTACGTTGATTTGGATTTTTCTACATTTTATTATGGAGGTTTGAATATTTGACTTGATTTTGAACTAAGTTGGACTAAAAGTTAACTTTTTGAAATTTGATTGATTTCTGGAATTTTGGTATTTTTAATAAATATTAGACCTTAATGTGAGTTGAATGCCTTTTAGTTTGCTCAATTTGGAGTTCATTCGAATTAATTATGAATTTTCAAAGTTTGACAATTTATTTAAATTATTTAATTTGTTTAACTAAGGGGTTTTTGATGGTTTGAATCCAAATGATCTCCAAAATCCTTGAAATCACCTCCAAAGATCAAGAATGACCTAAGAAGAGATTTCTAAGTGTTTGGGAGAGTTTTGGAAATTTTAATTATTTTTAATTAATTAAATTAATTAAATCTTTAATTTCACTTAAAATTAAATTATTCCTAAAATTGATTTCAGATCTGGTTGATTTTAATTTTCATGGGTTAAGGATTCAATTCTTGTCAGTTAGAAATATTATTTGTAATTTTTGGATTTAAATTTGATTTATTATAATTTTTTGAAGTTTTTGAGTTCAAAATGGGGTTAAATTTTGAGTAAACTAATTTTCTGACCTAATGACTTCCAAATTAAGTGAAATTTGGACATAAAGTATATAATGTCACTAAGTTTAAAGTTCTGAAGTTTTACCCCAATTGGGTGTGTATATAATTTTCTATAATTTTTCTAAATTTTCTAGACCATTTCTTTAATTATTTTTCCTAGGTGTATTTATTATTCAATTGGGATTGAAATTTAGGTCATCTAACCCTGAGACATATGCATGCACACCACAGTAAACAGATAACCTAATTCTACCAATTTGGAGAGTTATAAATTTTCAACGTTTTGGGTCCAAAATGGACCCACTACTTTGAAAATTCATCTCACAGATATCCTTTGAGCATCTGGTCCTAGGAAAAATACAACATATGCCTAAGATACTCAAAAGTATTTCACCAAAATTTGGCCTCAATTTGATCACTGGATAATGAGAAAATTGTAAAATTTGGATTTCAAACAAACCTAAATAAATCATTATACAGTGATCAAAATACTTTTATTTTAATTGTAATAAATAATAGAGCTCAAGATCTTTTCAACGAGCCCTAGAACACAAAATTTGGTGAAGAAATAGATTTTCTGTGAATTTCGAAAGTTCTGGGCATTTAATTGAATTTTTTTTATTCAATTTGAGCAGAACTGTGCAGGGCGCATGATGTGGCGCGATCAGGGCCGTCCGATCGCGCAGTTCAAAATGAACTAAAAATTCAATTGCCCATAACTTTTAATCCAACCGTCAAAATTTGATGAAATTTGAAACGTAGGATCTTGATACCCAAATCTTTCAACCCATGGAATTTCAAGGCTCCATGAATTGCGATTTGGGAGAAATCAAGGTTTGATCATATAACTTAAAATGAAGATAACTTACAATCCAGATGTCGTATTTTGATGTTCTTGGGCTTTTTGGAAAGCTTGAGAAGTCCTCTACAACGTTCGTCAAGGGTCCAAGAGCTTTTGATGGCTGGTTTGAGATCTGCTACACAATTATCCTTTCTCTCTCCTTCTCTCTCTCTTCTCAGATTTAGCTCCTTAGGCTTGCAACAACTTGGGAAAAGCTTGGGGAGACTTCTATTGTGGCTCAAGAAGCTAGGGAAGAGCTAGAATCAGATAGATATTGCAGGAATTGTAGAATTTGGAAGAGAGTGGATAATGCCAAAGCTTTGAGTGAGGCAAGCCATTATCTCTTTATTTCAATAATTATTTGGTCTTGATTAGAGAGAGAGAGGGAGGCTTAGGGTGCTGTCATGTATTCTATCCAGCCATCAACTTGCATGAGGATTTGGAATTATTACTTGCCAAGGTGGCAAAGCCACCTAAGCATTCAAATTTGACTTAGTTGAATCTTTGACTAGTCAAACTAGTCAATATGCTTATGTGGCATAAAAGAAGGTTTTATGAGCTGGTTTGATTAATTTAAATATGGCTT
Source organism: Dendrobium chrysotoxum (assembly GCA_019925795.1). Lineage (NCBI taxonomy): Eukaryota > Viridiplantae > Streptophyta > Magnoliopsida > Asparagales > Orchidaceae > Dendrobium > Dendrobium chrysotoxum. The sequence goes on from CM034302.1 coordinate 13,617,229, forward strand.
GAGATTAAGGATTCAAGATTTGGATGTATATGTGTGTCTGGAAAGAGGTTTGACTAAATTTTGGCAAGTTTGACTTGGTGATTTAGTCAAGCTAGCTAGGATTTAATCCAAAATAAAATTTAGAAACATTTGGATCATGATTAGGAGATCTTTTGGAATGTATTTTAGGGTTCAAATTATTTGATTTGGGCATAAATGTTGAGTTGGCTCATTTAACCCTTAAAGGGTTATTTGGTTAACCAGGTTGACCAAGGGCTAGGGTTTGGGTCCAATGCATTTCTAATGATATTTAGAATGCATTGGAGAAGATTCCCATATTTGGTTTAAAATGATTGTATTGAAATTTCAAGAAACCACAAAAATTCCCCTTAAGGGGCATTTTGGTCATTTTGACTCCTGGTCAACTAGGGGTCAAACTGAATTCATCAAAATATAATTTAAAGCTTAACAAGTCATGATTGAAGATATGGATATGATCAAAGGGTTTGGAGAGGGCTCCAAGATTAAAATCCACTAGGTAGTAAGTCCAGTGGCATAGGCCATAAATATTTAAAGGTTTTACAACAATTGAATTTCAATCCAATTTCTGAGGTTAGAGACCTCAGAATGAGCTTAAATTTAGAGGATAGAATCTAGAGACATGTCTTATCAATGTTTAATTGATAGACTCTGAATTAGATGTCATTTGACTGGGGTTTGAGGTGTTCAAAGATTTATTGGAAAAGGCTTTTAGGACTTAAACCTTAAGCCTTAGATTTGATCTGGATTTTTTTTGGTTTTGAGCTGGATCTTGAGTTTGAATGATAGGGTTTGAACTATCCAAATCATTTATGATCATTTAGAGATCATAAGTGATAGGATATGATTAAAGTTTGCTTAAAGGTAGAATCAAGGTTTGAACTAGAGCTTGGATTTTGAACTGGATTGAATTCTGGATTTTGATCAAGGTTTGAATTAAGGATATGGATTAAAGTCTGGATTGATTAAAGTTTGAATTGAATCAAGGTTAGGATTAATCCTAGATCTAGATTGATCTAAGGTCTAGGCTGATCCTAGAATCTAGGTAGATCTAAGAACCTGGAGTCTAAGAGAATCCTAGGGTCTAGGAAAGTCTTAAAGTCTAGGATCTAAAAGAATCCTAGTGTCTAGGAAAATCTTAAGTTGTGGATCTAGGAGAATCCCAAGATCTAAAATAATCTGGAGGGTAGGTTGATCTAGGACCTGAATTGATCCTAGGGACTAGAATAGATCCTAAAGACTGAAGTCTAGGAAGATCCTGGAGTCTAAAAGTCCTAGGGTTTAGGGTCTAGAAAAATCTTAGGATCTAAAATAACTCCTAAAGTCTAGATTCTAGGAGGATCCTAAAGTCTAGAATGATCCTAAGATCTGGAAGGATCTAGAGGAATCCTAGGGTCAAGATTAATTTGAAGAGATCCTAGGGTCTAGGGCAGATCCTAGGGATTGAAATCTAGGGAGATCCTAGAGTCTAGATTGGTCTTAAGTTGTGTTGATCTGGGGTCAGGATTGATCAGGGGTCTGGATTGAAATTAAAGTTTGGATTGATCTAAGATTAGATTGATCCTAGGTTCAAGATTAATCCTAAGAATTGGAAAGATCCTAAGGTCTAGATTGGTCCTACTGACCTCATACAAAAATGAGGTCAACATCCACAAGAGTATATTATAAATTATGTCCAAAATGCATCAATATAAATATCCAAATTTATAAAATAAATAAATAATATCTACCTTGAATCTGTTTCCTCCTCAGCATCTGTACTCCTCCCACTACTCATCTGCTCCCTCCTCTCTCATAATTATTCTAACATTTGAGCTTGTTGCATTTGCATCTGCTGCTGCACCTGCATCTACCAATCAACTTGTTCTTTTCTTACCTGTTCTAGCTCTAATGTAAGGACATCTATCTGTTGGCTATATAAAGACTCCTGGGTACTAGCTGAAAAACTGGAGCCACCAGATGTCTGCCCCTCATATGCATGGGCTTGCGAGCCTAAATCGTATACTCTACCGTGCTGTTTTCCTCCTACCGCTTGTGACCAAGTGCGGTAGTCAGAATATTCTTCACTAGTTAATCTTGGAGGAGGTGGCGACATAACCATTTTATTTTTGAGAAAACCATCCTTATTTCGCTTGAAAGGATGACCTGTAGGTAAGAACATGTGATGACAGTTAAACTAAGTGTTCTTCACTTCGTGCTTTAAAGTAAATGACTTTGTATATTCCATACAGTGTGGACAAACTAATTTTTCAGAAGTATTCGAACCTGAGAGTATACCATATGTGGGAAAATCACTAATTGTCCAAAGTAATGTTGCCCTCATAATAAAGTTCTGTTTGGTGGAGATATCATATATACTTATTACCTCTTCTCATAATAAATTCAAATCATCAATAAACGGTTATAAGAATACATCGATCTTTACTTTTAGATTATGTGGCGCTGGAATGATAAGCGTCAGAAACATATAAGGAGTTGTCATGCACAACTCTGAGAGAAGATTGTATTGTGTGAGTATCACGGACCTACTCTAAATAGAGTGAAACCATCTGCATATAAACCTAATCTTATATTTTTTGATTCTGAGGCGAAGGTGGGATTTATACGATCAAATTATTTCCAGGCATCTGTTTCTAATGGATGTGTAATAAAACCTTCTTGTGGGATATGTTCTTTATGCCATCTCATATATGCAGCAGATCTTATGGATGCATATAACCGTTGCAGTCTAAGAATTATGGGTAAGTAAAATAACCTACTGGCTGGTACTTCGTTCAGCTTTCTTTTTGTGATAGATTTTGATTTAAATCTCGGTTCGTTGCAATAACGATATATAATTTCTGATTGATCATCTTTATAGAATAACATGCATCTATTGACACTATAATCTATCTTTGTGTATGTCAAACCAAGCTTGGAAACTAACTTCTTAGTTCGATATAAATCTGTAGGAATGATGTTATCTTTCGGATTGGTTTCTTTGAGCAGTCCAATGAATTGATTAAAATATTCACGGGGGACATTATATTCTGCCTTGATGCTTAACATCTTAACAATAATGGATAACCCTAAGTGAGTAGTGTACCCCTTCCATATTGATTGTTGAGAAACATGCAACAAATCATAAAAATTTTATGCTTATTTATTAGGTGACTCAAGATTAGCTTCTTTATATTATTTAAATTATGCTCCACTTGCATCATGAATTAAGTCCTCAAGATTAGATAGGATATGTTCTTCCTCATCTATAGTAGCACTTATTGATGGGCCACATCGAGAATTGAAATGTGATTCATACTCACCATGAGAAGTCCAATACCAATATTCTAGCATGAAGCCTCGACAATATAGATCAACAGTTACATCATCTAGGCTTAGGTGCTCCTGATTTTTATGTTTAAAACATGGGCAATGAATCATTACATCTAAGATGAAGCTGGGCAGTTGAGAAGCTGTCTGAATGAAAATATTCACCCCTCTAATAGACTCATCGGTTAATATCTTTCGTCCTTGCGCCAATCGATTATACATCTAACTTATTTGAGTTCTGATATCCATAATATAACTTACATATAATATGGATATATTAGATAATGTTATAATATTTATTGAAGAAAAATATAAAGACTCTTAGCCTGCTCGAAAGGCCATCATTTTAATTGAGCAAAACAAACTAGACTAAGATGACATTTAGCATTTCGTGTAAACTCTCACTGCAGCACATAACTTAGAGTGTATTAACCACCAATTTCTTCATTTGCTAACCTGGTCGTCGAAAGGCTGCAGTTTTATGTGACAAAACCATCTAAGGTGACTCTCTCTAATCTTATCTTCCACTGGAGCTACTCCAATCTTTTCACATATGATCATTTCGTATCTTATCTCTCAGAGTAAAGCACTCATCCACCTGAGCATCCTTATCTCTGTAACACTTAACTTAATATTATACTTCTCTTCTAATGGGTAATATTCTGCACCATAAAGCATTGTAAGTCTAACCACCATCTTATAGAATTTCCCCTTAAGTTTGAGGGGGACTTTTCTATCACACAACATACCCAATGCATTCCTCCACTTCAACAATCCAACTTGAATTCTTCTAATAATATCCCCATTTATTTCACTATCACTCTGAACAATAAACCCAATATATCAAAAATGTGTACTCTTATTAAAGACTTGACCACCCAAAGTCACAATTCCCCCACTAGATCTATTAATACTAAAATTATCAACAAGAAGATTCTTAAATTTTAGATCTACACAAACGAAAGCCTTTAAACTCTAAGGTTGATCTCTATAATTCAAGTTTCCCTTCAACTCCTCTATAGTCTTATCAACAAGAAGAATATCATCATAAAAAATTAAGCATACACCAAGGTATAATCTCTTGGAAATGTCTAGTGAGAACATCCATGACTAAAGTAAAAGGGAGAAAGTTACCTTCGCACCAAACGAACGTCGTCGAAGAAGCGAAGTCGAACAACGAAATGAATGACGTCAAAGAAGCGACCTCAAACAGGCGCGAGGGAACGTCGCCCGATGGAGCGAAGGAACATTATCGTCGAAGGAGCGAAGTCGAACACGAACGTCGTCGAACAACGAGGGAACGTCATCGTTGGAGCGTCGTCAAACAGAGAGAAGAAGCCAAACGAAATGAGCAACCAGGTACGGAGGGCATGAAATAGAGCATTTGCCGGTGAATTTTCCGGCAGGTAATCCATCGGTAATATCACCGGCGGATATTACACCGATAATATTTCATCAACTTTAAATAAGCCGGCATAAATTACGCAGGTAATTTTGCCGGTCCTTTCCGGCGGGAGATGCGTCAGAAAATAAAAAGTTTCTGGCGTAATTCTGGTGTAAAGTACGTTGGTAATTTAGTGACGGTAAATCCGTCGGAAATTCGGCCGCACACTTACCATCGGAATATCCGCCGATATTATCGACGCTATTTCTAGCGTATATTATCTGCCAAAAATTCCAACGGTAATGGGCTATTTTCCTATAGTGAACCACTCCAAATGTGCATTCGGAGTTGCCTCAAAAAAATTTCTAAGGTTTATCATTACCCATCGAGAGATTAAGGCCAATCCTGAGAAGATCAAGGTCCTAAGAGACATGGTGCCCCCAAAAAATATCAAAGAAGTCTAGAGATTAAACGAAAGGATTATGACACTCTTTCATTTTCTGGCTTGCTCATGAGACAAATATTTACTCTTCTTTAAAATCCTCAGAGGTGCTCATAGCTCAGGATTTTAATAGACTGACGAATACTAGGAGGCTTTCGAGTAGCTCCAAGCTTATCTAGCCTTACCTCCACTACTCTCAAAGTTAGTTCCAGGGGAAATGTTATACATGTATATGACCGTCTCCTCCCAGGCTATAAGCTCGATCTTGATCCGAGTATATGATACTGTTCAACACCCTGTTTATTATATTAGCAAGGTACTTTCTAAGATAGAAGTACACTACCTATTAGCAGATAAGACAGTCTTGATGTTAGCTAGAAATTTACATCCTTATTTCCAAGAATATACAATTGGGGTCTATACAAATCTATAATTGAGAAGTATTCTCCAAAAATCTGAGGCATCTGGAAGATTGATCAAATGGTCAGTGGAGCTTGGAGAGTTTGATATCTATTTCCTACCTAGACCACATCAAGTCACAAGTACTTGCCTACTTTGTTGTCAAATATACTAACCACGCCTCTAATGAACCACTGGATATGTCTCATTCTTCATCATGTTATACCTTATATATCGATGGAGCTTCTGGGAGCTCTGACACTGGTGCTAGAATCTTGTTAATTTCCCTACAGCAAGTTACACTTAAATACGAACTTAGATTAAAGTTTCCAGTAACAAATAACGTTGTCGAATATGAGGCCCTGATTATCGGATTGAGGCTGGTAATTAATTGTGAAGTACAAGACTTGGTAGTCCACACTAACTCTTAGTTAGTTAGCTCTTAGGTGGAGGGAGAATTTGATAACCACAATCCACTGCTGGCCCAATATTGCCAAATAACAAAATCCCTATTGGCCAAAATAGATAAGCATCAAGTCGTCCATGTCCTCCAGGAACAGAATGCACGAGCAGACACTCTCTCCAAACCGGCTACTTTTATAGCTAGTGACATTTTCAAAAAGAAGTGTATCGAGGAGATCCACTTTTCAAGTATTCAAGGCCCCTAGGTTATACAATCAATAAATGAGACAAATGAGGCTTTTTAGATCTATCCAATTTTAGCCTTCTTATAAGATGGTGCTCTTCCCGAAGACTCGATGATAGCAATAGACTTCGAAGGAAGGCAAGAAACTTCACTATTATTGGTGGAGAGTTATACAAACACGCCTTCACAGGACCCTACCTCAAGCGCCTTCCTCCTTCAGAGGTGAATTATGCACTCTGAGAAGTACATTCAAGCATCTACGGAGAACATCATGAGTGGAAGGTTATTAGCCCATAAGATTGAGACAGGGGTTTTATTGGCTGACAATGAAACATGATGCACTAGAATTCATACAAAAGTATAACAGTTGCCAGTTACATGCCAATCTCACCCATTTACCTGCCGTAGAGATCTCAGTATTATTGAGTCCCTGGCCTTTTGCCTAGTAGAGGATTGACATAATGGGACCCTTCCCTATAGCCATTAGACAATGAAAGTTCATCATACTAGATGTAGACTATTTCACAAAGTGAGTGGAAGCGGGACCTCTGACAAAGATAATCGAAACCAATGCCAAATAATTCCTATAGAAGAATATAATATATCATTTTGGTGTTCCTGTGAATGTTATCACTGATGATGAAACATAGTTCACTGGAATATCTTTATAATATTTTGTAAAGATCTCTATATTTTGTTAGTGCACACGGCTATGGCCCATCCTCAAACAAACGGACAAACGAAGGTCATGAATCAGACTATACTGAAAGGATTGAAGACATAGCTGGAGAAGGCTAGGGGGCAATGGGCTGATGAACTCCCAAATATCCTCTGGGCATATCGTACCATAACCAGAGCTCTGATAGAAGAAACCTCATACAATCTCTGCTTTGGCACAGAAGCTGTTATTCCCGTTGATAATTGAGTCCCAAGTCCCAAAGTGTAAACTTTGGATCAACAGTTATGAGGAGAAGTTCAGACATAATCTAAATCGCTTTTTATAGATAAAAGACGAGGCAATGCTCAAGGTTGCTGCATATCACCAAAGAATTGCCCGTCACTATAATCGAAGGATGAAATCACGACGTATATTGATTAGAGATCTAGTTCTACGTAGCATCTAAGCAGTAGGAAAAGACCCCCAACGTAATAAACTCTCCCCCCCTCTGGGAGGGTCCATACTTGGTGGCAGCTATGGTGAAATCCAGAACTTTCAAATTGAAGAATGCCGAGAAAAAGATGCTCCCTCAGACCTGGAATATAGAACATCTCTACAAATACTATCAGTAGAGGATAGCAGCATTATTTGTTGTATGGCTTTAGTGTTAAGTGTCGTTTATCTCCTATATTATCAATGACGTTTGTAACTTATTTATCCCTGAGTTATATCAAGGAAGTATGATATTATTTAATACAATAAAATTATGTTCCCTTATTTAGCTATATTATCGACTTCTTTAAGTAAAATTGTAATGATAATTTTACATAAGTTGTGAACCTCAATCGTCAAATTCTTAATTTGAGTAATACGTAATCATTATTGCAACTCAATCATTAAATGATCAATCCCAGGGGGATTCGATCCGACCTCTTCACAGGTTAAAAAATATTAAATAATGCTTTGACTAACAACATCAGATAGGTCAAAACATCCTAGGTGGATGTTACTTAATTCTAATATCCTTGATTTGAGACATATGCACTCATTGTTGTAACTCAATCACTAGATGATCAGTCCAATGGGGATTCGATCCGACCTTTTTCACACAGGTTAAAAAGTATTATATAATGCTACATCCAACAACCTTAGAAAGGTTAAACATTTTTTATGGGTGTCACTTAGATTCTGAAATCCTTAATTCAAGAAGCATGAATCTCAATCACTAGATGTTCGGTCCCAAGGGGATCTAATCTGACTTCCTCCATTCAGGTTAGAATGCATTATTCAATGTTATGACTAACAGTATTGGATAAGTTGAGTACCTTAAACGAGCATAAATAGAATTCACTTGAGCTGAATAAAAGTACTGAAATATTTTTCACTAATCAAATAAATGCATCAACTCTTTGTTAAGTCATAAATGATAACATGTATGAATGCAAACACCTGATACATAACAATCACTAAGAAAGATAAAGTAATACAACCAGTGAAAAATAAAAATGCTACTCGACCTATACAATCTCATCATCCTTCTCTAGAGAAAAGGCCATCTGCAGCTTACTCTCTACCTAGGCATCATCAGAATTTATAGGGGAATCATCAGAAGCCTGACTGGGTGTTAAGCCTACAACTTCCACTCCAGTCTTCCGCTGCACCAGGTGAACTCCCTTCAAGAAGCTCTGGATAAATCCCTCGTCAATACACTACTGCTCTAAAGCCTTTACTTCTATATTATAAATATGATCACAAGCCTCCTGAATGTGATCCTGGATGATGGTCTTGAAAGCTATCGACTTCTTGAAATCTTTGATAACTCTCGAAGATTCTAAGCTAAACAAAGCGGCCTCCTTCTCTACTATAAGGGTCTGGGATATCTCTACAGAGGCCTTTTAATCTTTCAGAAATTGGGTGATCATCGCCTATGCCTCCACCAGGTCAATCTGAAGTGGATCTATCTACTGGTATTGGAGAGAAATAGAGTACACTACATTGGCTAACTCAGTCATACACTCGCACAACTCCTCCTCCAACACCTTTACCTCTTTGACTTTATGATCGTACTTACGCTTTTACTCTCCCTAGAGATATTTGACATTCAAAAATTCTTTATTCCATTCATCCAAGGACTGAGTAAACTAGACCTCAAGATCCATCCACTGTAATAACTGAAACCATAAGTTTTGTTAGAAAAAGGCAGTTCAAATAGGCCCACAAAATCAAAAAAATCTTTTATTCACTAAGTCATTGGCTCGACGACGTCTGATACACTGGTGATTTAACACATCATCTAGAATATGAAACTTGACAAGGGAGAAACTGGGGGAACCTAGCTAGTGCTCGTTGTGACCCCCGTTAATTTCTTCTTCTTCAGCAAAGCCTGGAGATCATCACCTCTCGCTTGTCTCTTAGAAGCAACTTTCAGAGCTGGGGCAAGGGGTTCGGAAATCTTGAAGCACATATTTAACATCCTTACATCGGACATCCCGGCATGAAATGACAACCCAACTCTAAACAGTAACTCTGCTTCTATATATTTATTCAAATAATGAACCTCATATAAAAGATGTTCGATGTTAGGAACCTTAAGGATCCTCAGTATATCTTCTTCTCTGACATACAGAGGGGTTGACAGATCTTTCATCTTCCCCCACTTCTCTATCTAGCCCCAGTCATTTCTCATAAAGAAAAATGTGCTGGCCCAACTCTTCAAATGATCTTAGGTACGCATGTCCAACCACTTGGATCGGAATGTTACGCACCCCTGCGTATCACTAGTGAGTCATCTCATTTGTGAAAGATATTCAGGCTGGCCACTTAATCTCTGAAGAGTGCAATCGGCTCCATCGTTACTGATATGGCTCTATACGAAAATTTGAATAGACTTATCCCACATTGTATAAAAATATTGATCAGCTTAGAAGGAGGTGGAAAGCACAACCCTGCTCACAAATTGGTCTCATAAATGGTCAGGTATCAAGGAGGAGGAAGGCTGGCCCGGTCAGATCTTTTAGGAACCGTCGTCACCATATCGTTCGAAAAGTGAAACTTTTTATGGAGAACGATCAGAGAATCACCCATAATGATGGACGCTGCATCATCCACCCTCACTCTCTTATTTGGCCTTCGCTCACTGTTCTGCAGGGTAACAGGGTCTCCCCTGATCGTAGGATCTCTCGAAGAAGGGTGGTCACCCAAAATGATCCCTGTATAGGGAGGGGACCTGTAGTTGGATAAGGGATGCCACATATTCAAAAGCAGGGGAAAGCCTCCTGTATAGCAAGAGGGTTGAAGGGGGTAGGAGGGAGAGGGGAGGAGTCTCCTTCTTGTAGAGAGGGGCCCTAAGCTTGAACGAGGGATACCACCCGTGTAGGGCTAGGGAAAGGCCTCAATTGAAAGAAAGGAGAAGGATGAGGAAAAGTGTGCCTTAGAATACCCTAGGGGGGTATTTATAGTTTAGAAAAGGGCCTCCTGAAAGAAAATTACCGGTCCGGGGGAAGTTTCCTTTTTCATTTTAGAATTGAAAGAGTCTCGGAGAGAAAGACTCCGGGGGCAATTTAGGAAAAAAATGTTTTTTGACCTAATAGTCGAAGCCAATCGCCCCCGGTTAGCGAACCACCTGCGGTTGGCGCGGGCGACCTAGACCCACGCCGGCCAAGTCCTAGCAGCATGGGCAGGCGCACGAGAGCGAGCGTGCAGCACTGGGCAGCTGGGCAGGTGCGCGGGCACGATGATGTAATGGATTGATGTTATGAAGTATAGAGAAATAAATTGATACATCACAGACAATGATGCATATATTTTTTATATGATTTATAGCATATTATTCTTTTTTATCTTGTATTGATTTTAGTTACTTGGTGTCCTATATGCTCATTACGTGGTTGTACATATTTTTAGGAAAGGATAATAATCATATGACATGAGGCTTCATACAAGGAAATAATGCAATGATGTTTCTTTCACTTGTTCATTAGTAATCTCTAGTTAAATTGTTAAAATGAAAGACAGATGTATTTTTTTCAATATAGATCCTAGAGTGTGACATAATTAGCCTGATGAAAATATATTCTTCTGTACTTGAAGTGATTGAAATTATCAAGAAAGACGTGATACATGATCAATAGTTAGTTGGAGCTAGTGTTTTAATACATTTTATGGAGTCTTGACTTTGTCTTATCACTGCATTTAATGATTGATAATTTAGTGATTATAAATAAATTATCATAAGCCTTACAATGAAAGGATTAATATATTATAAATATAATTAGGTACAAGTGTGCAAGCAACAATTATAAATAATGAAGGAAAATATATGGGAGCCTCTACTGAAAGAAGTGTCACATTTTTATACCATACTTGATGTTAAAGTTCCAAATATGAACTCTATATTCAAGGCTTGTCAACAGTGAGTATGAAAAGGTGAAGAATTAACAAACTTTCATCATTATCGGGTTGATTTATTTTATACTGTTGTTGACATGTTACTTCAAGAACTGAATAGCCGCTTCTTAAAAGCTAGCATTGAGTTACTTCTTTGTGTGACATATCTAATTCAAAGCAATATTTTCTTTGCTTTTGATAAGGAAAAGTTAATTCATCTTATATTTATATCCAATAGATTTTTCTATAGTATATCTTGTGTCTCTTGAACATCAACTATCTACTTATATTATCAATATGCATATAAGCAATGAGTTTACGCCTTTGACTAATATTACTGTTATTACAAAATATATTATAAAGGCAAAAAAGAATATTGTGTATTCCTTGATTTATAGTCTTATTATTCTAACACTAACTTTACTAGTTGCTACTGCTACAGTGGAAAGAGTATTTTCTATAATGAAGTTTATCAAACATCGATTGTGTAGCAAAATAGGTGATGCCTGGCTCAATGACTGTCTAGTACCATATATCAAGAAGATAATATTTGACTGTGTTCCCAATGAAGTCATTATGTAACAGTATAAAAAAATGCAAAATAGAATACAAAACTTGTAATTATTTTTAAATTCATAAATTATAATAAAATACACGACTTTGTTTAGAATTTTAGCTTATATCTACATTTTTTTTATTTTTAATACTTATTTTTTTTATAATGAGTTTGCCTCCTCCCCCAGTATTCATAAAAATATTTAAAAATAAATAAATAAATAAATATTAACGAGCTCTTAGAAAGCCAAACCACAACTAATATAATTCTTAAATTCATTTACAACCTTATTCTCGCATGGCATAACTATAGGAAAAAAAAAATAGAAAAAAATTTTCCAACAACAGCTTTGTGTCTTCCCAAGAACAAAATTTTAAACTAAGTATTATTAAAACTTTAATTATGTTAATAAGTATTGAAAAAAAGAATTATGCTATTCAAAATAAAATCTTGTATATCATTAAGATTGATAAATTGAGCAATGCTTATTGGCTTATAAATCTATTATATATATATATATATATATATATATATATATATATATATATATATATATATATTATAACGTAGCTTTACATCTTTATTGGAAATTATTCAAACCAAATTATGATGAAGCATGGGCTGTTTTACAGAGACATATTAATTAAGAAATTAAAATATAAAAAATTACTACTATGTGGCTTTTCCTTCTCTAGATAAAATCAATTAAGAGAACGAAAAAACTCACACGATTTGCCTTTTTTTTTTTTCCATGTGCCAAAAACTCAACCATTCTTTCTATTATATGCTTTCTGAGCTTCTAGATTTTGCAATGTTTCATTTTATAGGCTAAAAATATTTTAATAAGTAGAAATAAGTTCTATAAAAAATAATTTTTTTTTCTCTCTACCACTCGTCCCTCTCTATCTCCCTCAAGTACAAGCACATTAAAATTTGTTTAGCTATTAATTAAGTGAAATATTAATTTTCTTTCAATCAATTTTTGTAGTTTATAAGTTGAATAGCATAGTATTTTTCTTTTAAATACACAAATCATTAAAAATGGCAAAACAGTATTCAGGAATTAGGATTAATGTCTGATTAAAAATATAAATATATAATACTTACCCTGTTGGTTGTTGCCTTCTTCGTAAGAGCGAGTAGCAGCTGCAATGCCTCAGCGATGTCTTGCAAGGAGAAAGCGGGCTAGGCAATGGCGTCCGGAGGCGACAATGTTGAGCAAGGAGGAGGCGGTGTCGTCCTGCGAGAAAGAGGCGGCGCCATTGTGTAAGGAGAAGGTGAAGGTATCGTGCAGTTGCGGCGTGCCAGTTGCGGGTGAATAGGAAAAATAAAATCCCTTGAGCGGTTGGGCCTAAGCGTGAACAAGACGTGCATGTTAGGGTAAAAAAAAAATCAGAAAGGCAAACTTCTGAAGATACACTTATAAATATATATCTATATTTTTCTCAGGCTACCCTCATCATGAGGTAGATCCGCCCCTACTGTGCCCCGACTAACGGATGACTTATTCCAAAAAAACTTATTGTTATAAGTTGCCCACTAAATAGGCTACTTGCAATAGTAAATTTAAAAAATAATTTAAAATGAAATAGGTACAAAATACACTATAGAAAATATATTAAATAAATATATTTTAAAAATAATTTTAAAATGAAAATAAAGGCAAAAATAAAAAATATAGAGTTGGTGTTTTCTATATTTTAATAGAAGTCAATAATTTAAATACATATATTAATATATATTTACCAAAATTTGATTAAAGTAAACTTTTTTATTTTCAATTTATTTTGATAATAATATAATATTAAAATTATAATAAAAAATAAAAATATTCTCTTGAAGTATATAAATAATTGATTTACAATATATTATCTTACTTTGAATCATTCATTAGCAACCATTCAAAACACATTATTTTAACATTCTCATAAATAAGGATATGTAATGTGATATCCACTTTTGAATCCAGTGCTTTCTTTTTCTTTTTTTTTTGGCATATTAGGAGATTCGAACGATGGAGAGATCGGGAGGAATTTTTCTTCCATCAGCCAATTGGCTTGCAACCCGATCTCGAATCCAGTGTTTAAGGAGAAACTTTGCATAATTTTTTTTTCCTGCCGCTTTAATTTTGTGTATAATGCTTATCCATTAAAAAATATTAATTAAAATTTTAATATATTATTAATATGAAAATAAAAATAGTTAATTTTAATCAAATTTTGATTATATATATATATAAACTATTGACTTCTATTAAAATATTAAAATTATATTTTACAATAACTCTATATTTTTAATTTTTGTTTTAAATTATTTTTTAAATATATTTATTTAATGTATTTTCTACCTATTTTATTTTTTAAAATTCTTCCTGGATTTACTCTAATAAGTTGTGCGTTTAATGGGCAATTTTCAACAGTAATTTCATTTTGAAATAGGACTTTTTCTAATTTTAAATTTTTTTAATAGTTAATTACATAATTAAAATTTAGTAATAACTAAGTTAAAATTTTATCCTCTTCAGTCTTCCCAATTGGTAGGCGGCTGCCTTGCCACTTGATATATGGAAGAAATCTTCGTAGCGCTTTGTCGTCTTCCCACGAAATGGCCTATAGAAAGAGAAGAAAAATCATCCAGCTTGCTTGTCCCGTCGTCACCAGTTAAAGCCTTAAAGGCAACAAAATTTATCGCAGCCCAAAAACAATTGATGGAGGCGTCCAAAGAAAACCTGAGGCAAGAAGCCCACCTTCTCATCTTCCCCGCCCCCCTTCAAGGCCACATCAACACCATGCTCCGCTTAGCTGATGCCCTCTCCTTCGCGGGCAGCCTCCGCATCAGCTTCCTCAACACAGACCACAACCACCGCCTCATCAGCTTCTTCTCCCCTTCCCAATACTCCCGCTTCTCACTCCGGCCCAACTTCCGCTTCCTCTCCATCCCCGACGGCCTCCCCGACGACCAATCTCGCTCTGCGTCCCAATTGATTGAGCTCTTCCATTCGCTCAAAACCCGATCTATGGATTCTTTCCGCACGTTGCTGCTCGCCGGCGGGAACAGAGACCCCGACGGTTGGCCACCTGTGAGCTGCATAATCGTGGATGGACTAATGCCTTTTTCCATGGACGAGGCTCAGGCCTTGGGGATCCCTGTGCTTGTATTCCGAACTATTAGTGCATCCGCCCTTTGGGTTTATCTTCAGATCCCTCAGATGATACAGGTCGGCGAGCTCCCTTTTCCAGGTAGAAGCAAACTAACAAACTCCAACTTCATCGTTTCTTCTATTTCTTAATTATATTTGAAGATCTATTTACATGCATACCACTTTATTTCATACTATATACATAACTAACACTTAAAATTTTAATATTACATAACTACCACCCATAGAATAAATATGAGTGCATGGAATAAAATATTAAGAGTGATATATCTGATATTAAAATTTTATATAAGTGATAGGAATATAATATTAAAATTTTGAATATTAGATATGTAAATAACATGAAATAAAATGGTATGTATGTAAATCCCCTTTAAAGGGGTGCTGTTTGAATCATTAAGCCCATCTTGATCATCCTGTGCTCTTAAGTATAAGCTAAAAATTGAATAATAAAAAAAAAATTGCAGCCGATGCAGACCTTGATGAACCCATAAAGAGCGTGCCGGCCATGAAAGGCTTTCTCCGGCGCCGAGACCTCCCAAGCATCTGTCGAAAAGCAACAAAAGCCGAAGACGAAATGATTCAGTTATTCGCAAACATCTCCGCCAGAGCTACGCGGTCGAATGGACTAATTCTCAACACGTCAAACTCCCTGGAAGCTCCCATCCTCTCTAAAATCCACTCCATATTCCCCACCACCTATGCCGTCGGCCCCCTCCACGCTCTCGTCGAATCCATTACCTCATCCTCTGTCTCTGCCAGTCTCTTGGCCGAGGACCGCTCTGCCCTCATCTGGTTGGATGCCCAGCCTGACCGCTCCGTCGTCTATGTCAGCTTCGGCAGCCTAGCCCAGCTGACGCAGGAAGAGTTTCTGGAGTTCTGGCATGGGTTCGTCAACAGCGGCCACCGCTTCTTGTGGGTAGTGAGGCCTGACTTGGTAGACGAAGGAAAGGCGGTGGTTCAGATGGCGGAGTTGGAGGAGAGAGTGAGATTGGTGGCGTGGGCGCCGCAGGAGGAGGTGCTTCGGCACCGTGCGGTGGGGTGTTTCATTACGCACAACGGGTGGAATTCGACGATGGAGAGTGCTGCGGCTGGGGTGCCGATGGTATGCTGGCCGTGTTCATATGATCAGTTGGTTAATAGTAGGTTAATTGGGGAGGTGTGGAAGGTGGGTTTGGATATGAAGGATATGTGCAAGAGGGAGATGGTAGAGAGTATGGTGAGGACGGCAATGGAGGGGGAGAAAGCGGAGGAGCTCCGGCAAATGGCTACGGAGATGGCGGTTGAGATTGGGAGGAGCGTGGGGGAAGGCGGGGATT
Source organism: Dendrobium chrysotoxum (assembly GCA_019925795.1). NCBI lineage: Eukaryota > Viridiplantae > Streptophyta > Magnoliopsida > Asparagales > Orchidaceae > Dendrobium > Dendrobium chrysotoxum. Next base: position 13,633,506 of record CM034302.1, read on the forward strand.
CTAGGTTGGACTTTGAGAGGTTGTTAAGGGACATTTTGTCATTAAGCATGTGTGCATCTAAAGCATAGAAGTTCTGTGTTTTGCTTCTCTTGTAATACTTATGTGTTTGTATTCCTAAATAAATTAAGGGAAAAAATTGACGCCGAACAAGTCGGGAAGTAAATTAAGAGCCATTACATCACTTAATGCATCTGTATTGCATGATTTGGCAGTTTTTGATTGACCTCCAAACGCATTCGATATCCGCATATAATAATCTCTCTAAATTAAGCGTGTAAGTTAGCCCTTCTTCAGCTAGCCGGGCTTTAATATTTTTCGCAAATGCTTTGTATTGGCCTATTCAAAATTCTATTGCAATGACTAAGTTAAAAAAAATTTAAACTCAATAGAATTACATTATTGCAATTAATTTAAAAATGATAATAATAATTATATTAAAAGAGTGTATTCTCCAATCTAAATGAAAATGATCTCTGAGTCATCTATTCTTTTTTAATGCGCTCTATATGAGACAAAGAACAACCAATTTTAGAACTACATGAAGCCAAAACCAGCAACTCATTATGGCATCAATACTACATTTAAAAAAAAGGTTAGACAATATTCCTTGGATCACAACTATTTGGAGGTTTAAATTTAATTAAATTTATTTTAGATTTTTTTTGGATAACTTTTTTATTGATTTATAAAATTATTGTAGAGAAAGTAACTTTTTTAAAACAATTATAGAAAATAGCTTGCTAGTATAAAATTTTTTGAAAGTAGAAAAAATAGTAGGCAAACAATATTGTGGTTGCGGTTGAAAAGCAAAGTAGTAAAGAAGCCGTCTCAAACTAAGCCTTAGGCTTTGTTTGGGACGACTTTTACTGCTTCTTAAAACAGTTTTTTAGTACCAAAATTAAAATTTTTATACTAAAAAACTGCTTTAAGAAACAGTAAGAAAACCGTCCCAAATAAAACCATAATCTTATCATCTACAAGATTGCATTGTATTATGCCATGTCAAATATAGAGTATTCAAGCATCATACATACTCCTTTTCTATCCAACAATAAATGAGTAAAAGTTGAAGAAGCACATAACAATAGCGTACAACACGGTAATAGCAGTAGGCCTAAAAAAATAATCATATATCCTAAGCAATTAGTAAGGAATTGTTTGCGACAACTCTCTTACTTTTTTGCCCTTTAGACTGCAATAATAACTTTTATTTAGCTAATACCTTTTCACACTTTTTTACAAATTTGTACTAGGAAGCTATTTTCTATAATAATTTTCAAAAAAATTATTTTTTTACAACATTTTTACAACCATATTTACGAAAAGCTTTAGCCATCCCAAACAAATTCTAGATACTAGTAAGAACACCTATATCATCAACATTACAACAATCATTTGTTATTGATAAATATGTTTAGTTTAACAGATTTCATCCCAAAATACAACCTAGTCTTCATCTGTTATAGCACGGGTTTTTTTTTGGGAAATTAAGGCCAATTAAGATAAATTCACACACACTTCATATAAGCATACAACATTACGACATTTAACAGATCGATATCCGAAAGCATGCCATTAGCATTTAATAGTAACAAGTAGAGCTATAGTGGCAATTTCAGAACACCACTTGAAGTAAAATCTTGTCAAACTTCCACAATTTTGGCAACTTCACACCAAGATTTTCTTCTTCCATTAACCCTTATTGAATAATTAGATGGGTATACTAAAATAATTAATGAATAACAACACTCGCATTGACTAGAGAACTTAATAAGATGGCGGTACTCCCATGTACTTATTCGATGAGAAAGATTCTTCCATTAAGAGCTTGTTCACATTAATGATAATTGAGTTGAATTAGAAGATTCAGAAATCATCTTGGTGACATTGTTAAGAATTGCAAAGAACCCTTTGACATTGGAATTCCTAATTTCTTTGACACTTTCACTAACCGATATAGCATAACTGACATTTTTTTTTAGAGATTTAGGATTCATCTGGGACAGCATTCTCAATGCTTTCTAAAATAGTGTTTAAATTTAAAATTTTCTTGAATTAGAATTTTTTGTACTAAAAAGTTGTTTTAGAAAGCAATGAGAAAGCTGTCCCAAACAAAGCCTTAATTAACTCTCTAATAGGATGAATTATTTGTTGGATCTCTTTTAATCCATTTTAGACTATTATATTCAAGATATGTGCACAACACCTAATACAAAAATATATCCTTGAAAATGCAACTTCTTTTTTATTGTAAACAAGCTTTAAGAGAACTAGCAATGGCATCATTATTGCTAGTATTGTCCAAGGTGGTAATGAAGATCTTGTTTTAGAGATTCCACTCCAAAAAGCAATCACATATAGCATTAAAGATGTATGTACCACTAGAAGGTGGCTCCAACTCAATAAACTTATTAATCACTTTTGCAATTTTCAAGATTCATCAATGCTTATCTTCTCAAACTAACATACCTTCATGCAATTATTTCTAATTTTATTTATAAAGACTCCCTCATAGTTAGTTTAGGCTTTAAGACTTTCAACAACACATTATATCAAATATGCTCAACAATTATGAAAGTGTGCCCATGCACAATGATCTTCTTAACAATCATTTGTTTGATTTGTAGCTGATCATAATTCTTTGGGTCATGAAATATTATGATCTAAATTTCTATATCATCATCAAAAAGTAAAAAATTCAAGATTATTTTATCTTTTAACTAATAGATCAAGAACGTGGTTACTATTAATTTTTATTTATATTTTCATTCTTTAACATGTCTAAGGAGTTGTGATGTAGTGCCTATTTTAGATTTATAAAATTTTGTACCAAAATGGTTGCATTGTAAAAATGGAGTTGCAACTCCTTTGGAAGTTGATGTAACTTTAACAAAGTACTCCCACAGTATAAACTTTTTCTTCCGATCCTTCTTAGGCTGGGCTTCCTTATAATTAGTCTCAATAATCTGCCCCTCCATGTGTTGAGAAAAAGTATTTAAATTTTCATTATTATTTTTAACTTCTATAGATAATCAATTACTAGATGATGCAATTTGAGAACAATTCAATATTGATATGTTAATACCCTAATAAAAATATAAGCAAAATATGAGATATAATTGATTGACCGTGCATACCAGCAAAATTTCTAACAATAAATCACTAACTACATGAATCAATATATTTGATAAGTAGTAGAATTATCACAACCTAACCCAATTTAACATGTATCATTAATGGATTAACTTGAATTAGATGCTAGATGTCAAAACCTATTGTCAAGCCCCAAGATCTAGTCGGAAGAATTTAAACCTAATCCTAATTTTTCATCCCCCCAAAATATACCCTAGAGCCAACTAATATCATCCCAACCACAAGAACAAACAATAATATATACATAAACATTTAGCTTTGTCATCCAAAATAAATGTACATATAACTACGATTCGTATCAAATTCATCAAAACATAATTGTTCATAACTATTTGCTCTACAAAAATCATTTAAAATAACAAGTGTGAACCTCACTCTCACGAATTTATAGTTCTCTTTAATTTTTCCATAGGTATATTGAGTTTAATATTTAACCAGATTTTTCCTGAGAGTAGTGTTAGGGTTTATTTAGATCTGAGTTCTACTTCCTATAAGTGCAAGCCCTCATAGTTAATTACCCATCCTAACGCATTAGAAGAGCACTCTCGATTAAGAATGAAATACACTTAGCTTCGTGCAAGGAGTGAGAGTGTGCAACAGAGTTTTAAACTTAGTTATGGGGATGAAGGTACACCCAATCAAGATCCCATGGTTTCAACATCCTGGGCATATTGTGGGTTCAGTCTACCAACACTAACAACCATTGATTGTAGTATCCAGAGAATCTGATTAGCAGCCATGAGTTACCTCCTCTCAGGGATCCCGAGTAAACTGAAGTGTAGATGTATGTGGACTTTAATTTAGTTTAGTTTGGGTTGGGGCTTATGGCTTCCTTAGAAGTTGCCCGTTAATTTGTTTGATTTAGGGCTTATGGCACCAATTAGGAGTTGCCCGTGTGATTAGATTTGAGTAAGGGCTTACAGCTTTCATTTGAAAATAGCCATGATAATGGGTCTTACGACCTCTATTAGAGGTGGCCCGAAGATTTTTGGGTATGAGTGTGTCTTATAGCTTCTATTAGAAGTGGCCCAGGGATTTTTGGTCAGATATGTCTTATGGCTTCCTTAGAAGTTACTTAATGACGGGTCTTCCGACCTAGCCCTATAAGCTAAGTGGCCCATTTAGTTAAGTTGATTGATTAAGAGTTAAACTTAATTAAAATTAAATTTGCTCAATTTATTAATTTAAAACTTTTAAATGTATTAAGTTGATTTGCTCATTTATTTGGTTAAAATTGATGTTATTAGATTAATCAATTAACTATTTTAAAGATTTTAATTTGGTTTATATTTAATTAAATTTTTAGATCCTAATTTTAATTTAATTTAGCCATTTAATTAATGTTATGATTTTAGTTTTTAGATTACAGTGCAATCAAATTTTAAAATTATTAGAGTTTTGATTTGATTCAGTTAAATTATACATATCAGTTAATTGAATTAATTAGTTAATCCAATTAACTAATTGATTGATTTATTTGATTATAGTGAATTGATTAATTATTTTATTAATTTCAGTTTAATTAAAACTTAAGTTAGGTTAATTGATTAGAAGATTTAGTTTTAGTTTAAATGAAATTTCAAATTATTCTGAAATCAATGTTTTAATTTCTAGTTAACTGTATAAAGCTTTTGATTTAAATTTTGATTAATTTAGTTAACCATATGACTTAAATTACTTTATTTTAAATTTAGATTTTATAACTTGATTGATCATTTAAGTGAGTTGATTAGTTATTTGATTTATTTATTTGAGATTTTAAAGTTAATTAGTTCATGGATTTTTATTTTTTAAAGTTCTGATTAAAAACATTAAAATTTAAGATTGGATTTAATTTAGAACTGAATAATTAGTGAGTCATTTAGTTAATTATTTTTAAATTAAATCCATGTTTCCAAAATCTATCTAAGCTTCTAAAGAGCTCGACTCCGACGAGCTAATTGTGATAACAACGTCATCTAGAGGTGTTTAGGCCCAAATATCAGATACATTGAAGGTTGGAGTCGTATTACAATCGGTTGGTAGAGCAACCGTATATGCATTATCATTAATTTTAGCAATTATAGGAATATGTCCAATTTTTTGGCGTGCTAATTTGGAGTAGACTCCTGGTGGGAAATGATCTCGTCGTAGACGAACCATGACTAAGTCGCCCACATTAAACAGGTGTTGCCTGCGGTGGGCATCAGCAGCTTCTTTGTAATGTTGGTTTGCTTGGATGATTTGTTGACGAACATCAACCAACATTTCCATATAGCGATCAATGAAGGAAGAGGCAGTAGACGATTTACACTTTGGTAAAACAGTAAGGTTGAGAGCGATGTAAGGCATCTTAGTATAAATAATACTAAAAGGTGGTTTACCTGTGGACCGGTTCGTCATAGAATTGTAGGAAAACATAGCTTTACTTAATACCTCCTCCCATTGCTTTGTATGTTCCTGTACTAAACATCTCAGTATGTTGCCAAAAGTACAGTTGATAACCTCTGTCTAGCTGTCGATTTGTGGATGGTATGCCGAGCTTAGACGGAGATCAGTGCCCAGCCTTTTCCATAGCTCTTGCCAAAAATGACCTATGAATTTCACATCGCGATCAGAGGTGAGGCTCCTCGGAAGACCATGCAACCTAACACTTCATTAAAAAAAGATGGGAAATATGCATGACGTTTGAAGCTTTCTTACAAGAAATGAAATGGGCCATTTTTGAGAATCTATCGACGACCATCAAGATGGAGTCATTGTCGCATTTGGTCCTCGGTAATCCCAGAACAAAGTCTAAACTAAGGTCTTCCCATATTGAGTCCGGTACTGGCAAAGGCACATAGAGGCTTGTATTTTGAGCTCTCCGTTTGTAGAGTTGACAAGCTTGGCAGTTATCCACTAAGCGGAAGACATCTCGTCGAAGCCGAGGCCAAAAGAAACGATCTTGTAACTGACTTAAGGTATTGTCTCTGCTTGTGTGTGCTGCTAGGCCTCCCCCATGAGCCTCACGAACTAGTTGCTGCCTCCACGAAAAGACCAGAATGCAGAGACGATGCTGTTTAAATAAATACCCATGTCGGATTGCATACTCTTCGCTAATTTGACCCTCTTGGCATTGCTTCCATATGGTGTTGAAATTAGGATCTACCATGTACAGTTCCTTAAGACACTCAAAGCAAGCCAGTCATTTCAGTTTGTAACTTAATAAGAAGGCATTTTCTATTGAGGGCGTCTGCTACCCGATTATCACTACCTGGCTTGTGTTTAATTCTGAATGAGAATCTCTGTGGAAACATAAGCCAACGGACATGCCTTCTATTAATGTTCTTTGGCTATTTATGAACTGTAGTGCTTTGTTGTCGCTACACAGTATAAATTCCTGGTGTAATAAGTTTTGCTCCCACTGTTTGAGGGCGCGAACTATGGCATACAGTTCTTGCTCATATGTTGTCCACTTTTATCTAGTCGGGCAAAGTTTTTCACTAAAAAAAGCTATGGGCTTACCCTCTTGCAAAAGAACCACCCCCACACCAATTGAAGATGCATCTGTGTCCACTGTGACTAACTTGTTGAGATGGGGCAGTGCTAGAACCGGAGCTAAACTCAAGGCTCGTTTGATTGCTTCAAAACTCTACTGCTGTTTGGAATTCCAATAGAATTTCTTAGATTTCAGACATTTTGTAACTGGTGCTAGGAAAACATTGAATGAATTTTTGATAAATATTGGCCAAACCGTGAAAGCTCCTAACTTCAAAAAAAGATTGTGGTGTCAGCCAATCCATAATAGCAGCTTTTTTCTTGGGATCCATATGCAATCCGTCTGACGATATTATAAATCCCAAGAAGGAAACTCTGTCCACAGCAAGTTCACAGTTGGGTAGATTAACAAACAACCTTTGTTCTTTTAATGTTTCAAAAAGAGTTTTCAAATGGTTCAGATGTTGCTGCCAGGTATTGCTGTATACCAAAATATCATCAAAATAAACAATACAAAATTTGCCTAAGAATGGCTTTAGAATTTCAGTCATCGTCCTCATGAACGTGAGGGATCATTACACAATCTGAATGGCATAACTTTCCATTCATATAGTCCTTAGGGGGTTTTAAATGTAGTTTTCCACTCATCCCTAGGACGAATTCGAATCTGGTGGTATCCGCTCCGCAAGTCTATTTTAGAAAAAATGGAAGAACCCGTTAGCTGATCGATCAATTCTTCAATGCAAGGCATGGGAAATTGATATTTGAAAGTTATTTTATTGATGGCCCGGCTGTCAATACACATTCGTCAACCTCCATCCTTTTTACGAACAAGTAGCATAAGAACCACACATGGGCTTAAGCTTGTCTGAATTAACTGTTTCTCTAACAGTTTATCAACTATTTCTTGTAGAATAAGTTATTCTTTAGGATTGATTATGTAATGCGGTAGGTTTGGTAACGTGGAGCATGGAACAAAATTGGCCTAGTGCTGAACGTTTTTGATAGGAGGCAGCTTTGTCGGCAATTCTTCAGGCATTATGTCTTTATATTCTTCCAGGAGTTTATGAACATCTTCATGCAACTCCTTTTGATTTGAATCTTCATTGGGTTCTGTCAAGAGTAAAGCAAACATTGGAGCTGGTTCCCGCTAGCAATGCAATAAAGAAGGACATGTGACCAAATGCATTGCAGCGTGCTTCTTAGACCTTGTGCTGTGTGACTTGGATTTATTTAAATTGGGCAATAATCATAAGTGGCGCCCACATCATATTGCCACAGCCTCCCTAGAATTAAGTGGCTGACGTCCATTTCAAGGAAGTCACACAAAACTTCGCAAACATAATGTTTTCCAATGGAAAAAGTGACTCGGCAGGAATTGGTAACACTAATTTTCATGCCCTTCATCATCCAGCTTATCTTATAAGGATTTGGATGCTTTGTGGTCTTTAATTGCAGGCTTTGGACTACAGATCGAGATATCAAATTCTCGGTGCATCCAATGTCAATCAGGAGGTCACATACTTTACTGTTAATGGTACACATGGTCATCAAGATAGTGTGACGTTAGGAGTTGGAGTTCTGCCTTGGAGCAAGCAACAGTTTTTCTATCACACAAACTAATGGTTCGCTCTCATCTGCCAGTATGTCCTTGACCTCCTCTTCTCCATCAAACCCAATCTCTTTTGGTTCGCCACCTTCTTCTCCCTCCGCAAGATGGGCTTGTTATCTTTGAGGACACTCGTTCGATTTATGCACAGGTTGAAAGCAACGGAAGCACTTGAATGTAGATGGTTTGTCATAGGGATTTTCTTTGGTTGGAAGTCTAGGCTTCGGTTGGCTTTTGTGTTCGGCAGTGTTATTAGCTGTACGTACTACTAGAGTTGCCACAATTGGAGGTTTTGCCATTGCTGGCGAAGTAATTTTACTGCTACCTGAATGCGATTCTTGCCAATGCCGACGATTAAATAAGCCCCTCGACTGTCTATTATGTTGCATTTCTGCCTTCAAGGCAAAATTTATTGCTTGAGACATTGACCAAACAGAATTCAGTTCCAATCTATCTTGAATGCTTTCTTTAAGGCCTCCAATATAACAAGTTACCAATTGGTTTGTCGATTCATGTTGACCTCTATATAATACCCAAAGGAAACAAAAATAAAATCATACCTCGGACTGTCGAACCTGAAAATCCCGCTGATTTTGGCGTCGAATCGGTCTCTTCCCAAAATTTCTACGCAAAACCTCGAGCTTCGGCACTGATTCACATCAATAAAATGACGAGGAGCTTCGTTCGTTCTCCTTCCATGCTCGATACCAAAAGCTCTCACAACTCTCACTCATTTCTTTCTCCCACTCGCTTTCTCTATGAAATCCTACAACCTTCCCTGCTTCCGAGTCCATGAGCAGCTCCGAACTCCTAATCTCCAACCCGCCGACCACAAGCCCAAGCAGAAATCCATAGCTCACCGCCGACCCTATCCACCTGCATCCGGACCAGAATCAAACTTCACTCGATCTGCCGACCTCACCAGACCCGACGCCAGGACCTATACCCGAGCTCCTCCTTCCTCTCCATCTCCAGTTCGCAATCTGACTGAACCCAAATCTTTGGAGCTCTCTCTACCCAGGCCCTAATCCTACCTCCATTTCTCCAAAGCCAAATAAACCCAAACCTCAAACTTGCCCTAGCCAAACTTCATTTCTTCCCTGTTTGTAAGCCACATATTTGGTTCAAAGAGAGAGAGAGAGAGAGAGAGAGAGAGAGAGAGAGATCTTCCTCCTTACCTCAATCGATCTCTTCCCTGCCAGCATCCCGACTCTTCTTCGAACTCCACCTGCTTGCGCCTCTCTCTCTCTCTCCATCTCATTCCCTATATCAGCTCCTCTAATCGATCCTCGCCTAGCCGAGCTCCCTTCCCTCTTCCCTATTGAATCAGAGGCAAATCTTCTAAGCCAAACCTGCACACCCAAGCCTTTATCCTGCGCCAAATCCCTCTATTAACCTCTATTAACCTTCCTCACAGAGAAGAGGTGATGTATATCTCTATCTTAGATTTAATATTAGTAGTAATAGTGTTTAGCCTTATTATTACTATTATTGTCATTATTATGTTATTGATATTAGTATTACAGTTACTAGTTGCTTATTAATTATAATTATCATTAATTATAGTTATATTCATAACTACATTATGATTATAACTATAATAATATTATAATTGTAGTTATGATTATAATCATGCTATGATTATAATTATAACAATAATAATGTTTATAAAAAAAAGAGATTCAAAAAAGAAAAGAAAAGAAAAGAAAATTCAAAAAAAAAAGAGAAAAAAAAAGAAAGATAAGAAAAGAAAGTGCATCCTATTGCCTTGATCTACACACCGACGACCCCATCGAAGGTATAATCTCTCCAAACTCAAAATCTCAAGAGCCTGTTCTCATTGTTCGCAGCACACTGGAAAATCGCCTATACACTCATTAATTCGTGTGGCGGGATGGGACCCCGGTGCGGCGCCTACGACGAGGCGGGTAATCACCTAAATCCTATTCTCAGTGCTTGTGTCGAGCCGACAAACCACCCATACACGTAATTATTCGCGTGGTGGGAAGGGAACCCGATGAGACACCTACGACGAGGTGGGTAGGCCCTGTTGACCTTTATTTTCATTCGAGTGCCCTTGAGGGCCTTTAATTAATTTAATCAACCCGTCGAGTCCAATTCGAGCTCGAATTAGCTTGAATTGAGTCAAAGTAGACTCGACCGTATCCGATTGAGCCCGATTAGTTTGCCTTAGGCCCGTCGAGGTTAATTTGATTCGAGTGTTCATTTTATTTAAATTTAACTGGGTTAATTTGAGTAAATCAAATTGAATCCCAAATTGACCCAAATCGGATCTGACTGTAGGCTTGATTTTAATCTAATATGCTTAATTTAATTTACTTATTTATTTATTTATTTATTTTTTCATTCTCATGAGCTTAAATTTATTTCTAAATCAAGCAATCAAACGGATGGCTAATTAAATCACCTTAATTCCCTCCTAATTAATCTTAGGATGAATCCTAGCCGTAGATCTAGGGCCTTAATCATTTAAATACTCTTTTAGGGCTTCATGAAGGGGGCTTGCTTCTTTTTCTTTTTCCTAGCCGCTCTCAACCCTAATTTTCTTAGGGTGAGAGCTCTTCCAACATCTCCACATCTTCCTCCACTCAAATTCGTTGGTAAAATCTTGCCGGCCGCGAGATCTCCGGCGACCCGAGTCATTCCCCTTCCAAAACTTCTACCGTCCGATCCAAGGTGAATTGGAGTTCAACTTCAACTAGAGGAATATACGAAGACAATCTACAAGCTCAGATATTTCAAAATCTAGAAGATCTAACGGTAAGATTTTATCAAAACTTTAGATCTAGGTCACTACACTTAGATCCGTATATCTTTCTAATAAGTGCTTTTTAGAGCTTTCAAATACCTCCCCATGACTTTTATTCATGTTCTTAATCTACATTTAAAATTTTATCAAAATCAATAAAGCCATTCTTGAGAACGAAATTTTTTTAATTTTAGGGTTATAGAATTCGGCGTACATGAATAGCATGAGTCGTTGATTTTCTCTTTCTTTTTTTTATATAAATATTTTATTAAAATTAAATACTTTTTTTATAAAATATGTTTAAATAATTTAATGATTATTTTAAATATATTAATTTAAAATTAAATCTATTTTATGACGTATTTATTATTATTTAAAATAGTTTTAATTACTTAAAATCTAAACACTTAGTTAATACTAATAATTATTAAATACTTTTAAAATGATATTATTAAATATTTTTTTATCTATTTTATTTTAAAATAAATAAATAAATAAATAAAAATAGGAAAAATTTTATTATTACTTTTCAATAATTTAATTTTTAAAATTATGTTAAAATATATTATTTTAAGTAATTCTTAATTAGTTAATTGTTTAAATATCTTAATATTTAATCAAAAATTAATTAATTACTTTCTAAAATTTAAAAAAAAATATTTTTTTATTAATTATTTTGAAATATCAGAAAAATTATTATTATTTTTATTATTTAATTCGAATTAATAATTACTTTTCTTTTTTAAATTATTCTAATTGATTAATTACCTAAATTACTTAATTAGGTATTAATTAATTTAAACTTTTAAAACTTTCTAAATTTATAAAAATTATTTTCATATTGAATTATTTTGAAATCAGAAAAATTATTATTATTTTTATTATTTAATTCGAATTAATAATTACTTTCCTTTTTTAAATTATTCTAATTGATTAATTACCTATATTACTTAATTAGTCATTAATTAATTCAAAATTTAAATACATTCTAAATTTATAAAAATTATTTTCTTATTAAATTATTTTGAAATCAAAAAAATTATTATTATTTTTATTATTTAATTCAAATTATAATTACTTTCCTTTTTAAATTATTTTAATTGATTAATTACCTAAATTACCTAATTAGTCATTAATTAATTTAAACTTTAAATACTTTCTAAATTTATAAAAATTATTCTTTTATTGAATTATTCTAAAATAATAAAATTATTATTATTATTTTTATTTTTTTTATTATTTAATTTCGAATTATTAATGATTTTTTCTATTTTTTTAAAATTATTTTAGTTTATTAATTACTTAAATTTCTTAGTTAATAATTAATTGATTTAAAATTTAATTATTCCTAAATTTATAAATAATAATTTTACTAAATTATTTTCAAAATCAGATTAATTTTTTTTTTATAAATTTTTTTACTTTTTTTATTTTTAATAAATATTTTCTATTTTTAAATACTTTCCTTAATTATTAATTACTTAATTTACTTAATTAATAATTAATTGATTTAAAATTTAATTATTTTTCAAATTTGTAAAGAATCTCTTATTCCAATTATGTTAACATATCAGAGATTTTATTTATTTATTTGTTTATTTACTCTTTTAAATTTAATAAATATACCTTATTTTAAATACTTTCCTTAATTACTTAAATTATTTAATTAATAATTAAATAATTTAAAATTTAAATATTTTTCAAATTTATAATAAATAATTTTATTAAATAATTTTCAAAATTAGATAATTATTTTTGTTATTTATTTTTTTTATTAATAAATATTTTTTCCATTTTAGATTATTATAATTAATTAAATACTTAGATTATTTAATTAATAATTAATTAATTTAAAATTCATTTATTTTTCAAAACTTATGAAAATTACTTTTATTAAATTACTTTAAATTCCAGAAACTTTAATACTTAATTTAATTTAATTTGATAATTATTTTTAAATATTAATTATTTTGAAATTATTTAAAAATTCTTTTTAATACATTAAACTTCAAAAATTCATAACTAATTCATTTTAAATCGGATTTTTGTGTATAATATCTTAAATTTTTTAGAAAAATATGAAATTTTATTTAAAATTATTTTTTAGATTCAATTCTGTATTGTTTGGATTATTTTCTGTGCTACCTAATTACTTAATTATTTGATTATTATTTAATTACTTTAAAATTAAAAATTAATTTTAAAAATAAAAATATTTTGAAACCCCTTGGTGGTGGCCAGTGGATCTCCTAGGGATATAACATGAAATCATTTTCAAACTATCTTATTTTAAAAATTATATATTGTGTACTTAATACGTATATGTATTTTTAACATTTTTAAAACTACATATATTATTAAATCCTTAATCTTGGGAGATCCACTTGGTGAAATCTTAAACCTAGGTTATGTATGTGAAGAGCAATTCATGTGGGAGAAGGATTAGTGGGTGATTGTGTCCCAATCATTTACTAATCACTTCATTAGGTTTCTTTACTTAGTGTTTTCGTAGTCCTTACATGTGTAGGTTGCACAAGCACTTAGCCTAGGCTCTCTTAGATCTAAGGACTTGATTGGTGTGTTTATATTTGCTGCATTTATCCTCTTTATGTTATGCCTAAGGGTTAGCTAACTCACTTTATTCCTGCTTAGTGTAGTGACACACTAAGGACAATAATTAAGGATTGTCTAGCGAACTTAGAATATTTCTAGGAGCTAGGATAGATCCCAGATTGCTATGAAACTTTAAACACTAGTGCTTAGTGACATCTGAAACCCCCTAGAAGTTTCTAAGAATTTTCTGGACTCTTTAAAACACTTAATTGGCAAACCCTAATTTACCCGTTAATTAAGCCTTAGAAACTTCAAAAAAATATAATAAATCCATTTTAAATCAGAAAAATACCCATAATATCTCAAACTCTCCAAAATTTAGTCCCCAACCTTAGATAATTAGGGCCCCCCTTAATTGGACCTTAATCTGGACTTTAATTCAACCTTAATCAAAAATCACCTTTTTGTCTTAATTAAATCATTAAAAACTATTAAAAATCCTAAATTTCCCCCAACACTCGGGAACACCTTCTTAGGTCATTTCTGACCTTTGGGGGTGATTCCAATCAGTTTGGAGCTGATTTGGGCCAAAACCCCCAAAGTACCCCTAATTAGTCAATTCCGATAATTCATTTAATTGCCCCAACTTCTAAAAATCATAACTAATTACAGAAAACTCCAAAATGGGCAAACTAAAAGGCACCTAACTCTAATTAAGGTCTAGTTTTTTTAAAAAAATATTAGGTGTCTAGAAATCAACCTAAAATAAAAAGTCAACTCTTTGGTCAACCGTAGCCTATAGTCTAGGGCCCGAAACTTCTAAAATTCATAACTTTGCGTAGGAAACTCCAAATCCAGCAAACTCAAAGGCAATCAACTCACATTAGGGTCTAGTATTTATTAAAAATATTAAAATTCCAGAAATCAACTTAAATAAAAAAAGTCAACAATCTGGTCAAACTTAGTTCAAAACGAGACCAAAACTTCAGAAATTCATAACTTTGGATAGAAGAATCCAAATTGGGCATGCTAACTGTCTAACTGATCGGGTCAAGGCCTAGTATTTTATAAAAATATTAGCTATTCACAAATCCCCTTTTATCAAAAAGTAAATTTTGGACCCCCTTTTGCTTAGTGTATAGGTGGACCCCGAACCCCCTAAAACTCACTAATGCAATTTAAACTTCAAATATCATTACCCTAAGAACTAAAACTGATCCACACATTAAATCAACTAAGATGGATCTTAATTCACTAATATTTGGACTTTAAATAAAATTCCCTTTTCAGACCTACAACTAACCTGGACAGTAGGCAATTGTAACTAACTACCCAGCTTAGGATCTACCTCAGCTACACAGCTTTTCACACACATCTAAATGATTTGTTAGGGCACCACTTCTAGACCTAGGCTAGGCCGGTGTTTACTTTTCTGTTGTGTGCCGAGATTTCTGAGATTTCACTGCATGTTGTGATTGAGATGATGCTGGTGTGTTTGTTTACTTTTACTGCACTCTGGGAATTGATGTGATTGCACGATAGACTACCCATAGGTTAGGATCGAGGTTGATACTAACAATGTCTTCTGCAGGTGGCCATGCTCATGCAGCGCTAAATAAAAGGGGGGCAATAATCATGATTTAAATACTAATGTCATTTTATGCAGGTGCTTCAGAAATTGCTCAGCCCCCCTAAATAAATGAGGGCTAATTAAAAAAATCATTATAAATTGCTACAGGTGCTCCAGAGCTTGCTTAGCCCTCAAAATAACTAAGAGCATGGCCAAGTGTGGCTGCGATGAATATTTTTATCTTCATATAAACTGCTTGGGATGATATACTAAACTGCTTGGGATGATTTTCATTAGGATAACCTTGCAGGGGAGTCTAGATTTACTGCTTTCGTTTAATGTAAATTATTTGTAACTTGGTACCGAGTTGTGAAAGTTTATTTTGAGTGAGAATACTAGGATCCAAAGGTTGGATTCCAAAAGAAAAGGACACCCAATATGAGGATAGTCCTTTTCTATTTGGGAATCCAAATTTGGATCATTCTACTCCCCGAGGAGTCCAAGGAAGCTGAGATCCAAGGAGTCCAACAAAGCTAAGATCCGAGGAGTCCAAGGAAGAGAAGATCAAGAAGATGAAGATCTGCAGTATCCCACTCAAAATAACTTGCGTTAGTCCTAGGATTAGAAATTCGGGTTGTTGGCAGTGGTGCCCGGCCACTTTAATTTTCTACAGACCCTTGGTTGTAATTAAGAGCAGTTGGCCTATGGATATTTAATTGATTTATTTAATTATGTATTATGCTTGATTTGATGATGATTGCATATAGGTTGTACGCTTTTCATAGTTTATTGGCGATCTGCATGCCGCTTTTATTTTAGCCTGGATTTCGTTAGGCTCTCTAAGGACCAAAACCTTTTCTACTCGCAACTAATATTTAAAATTGTAAGTTTTAAGCAATTTAGAAACTTAACGACCTAGGGAATTGCCGAAATCGTCCGGGGTCGCATGCATATTAATGCATTTCTCTTTCCTTCTATAAGACACTTCCCCGCCTGCGGGTAGAGTCCGGATAATCTGACCTATGAGGATGAGGTGCCGGACCTGGGGAAGCCTAGTCTAATTCTAAAAATTATTTTATAAGCCTTTTTAAAGTTCTGTACATACCTGATTTGGATACTTTAACCAGCATACATTGCATTAGAAATCAACTAAATCAAAATTTTAATTGCAATAGTCATAGGAGCATTCACCCGACATCAGTCCGGGGCCAATTAGGAAATCCTCTAGATGTCGGCCCTATTTCTGAGAACTATAACCCACCTACTCATCTTTCATAAATGACTGGACAGCATGGTTTAAAAGCGATTAGGTGGTTAGCTGGCTCCCCCTTCCAGGCCGGGGTAAGTCCAGGTTTTGCATTGCATTAGTTAGGACACCGGTGTTAGTGTTGCGTAGAACACTAAACCCATTAGATTTAGGATTCAAGGCTACTATTGTTTCGTAGTACGCCTCATCAGTAGATAGGTCTTCTGTCTTCCAGAGACCCTAAACCCTACATATCCGCGTCACACGGATGACGCCACCTCCATCCTTCCCTCCTGCATGTTTCGAGTGCATGATTTATTTATTTTTCTCCAGTTTCTTCTCACTACCTTAGTCCCTCCGGATGCTGATGTGAGCCGTGCATGTTGACTATGCCTAGTTGAACCTCTCTTTCCCTTCGAGTAGGACTTCCTAGTCTTCCCCCTATGTGCCAATCCCAATTCAGAAAGTATAATATAGAATCCTTAATCGAGAGTATTCTCAGGCTCCGGCTTGAGATGTAATTAACCACGGGGGCTTGCGCCCGTGGGAAACCGAATCCCACTCTCAAATAAACCCCATTCGAGCTAATGTATCGGGTGGGGGAAACCAGTTACGATCAGATCATATATATTATTACCCATCAGGGTGTGCTGGTGAGAGCCGCTATCCTCAATGGTTAATCATATGTGTGATCGAATCTGCCCTTTCATTGGCCAGATACTGTCTCCCCTCGCGGGGCGATGGTGTTTGTGTCCTTTCGGAGGTCCACAGGCCCTATACACGCTTTTCTTAGCGTGGTGGGAACAATCTTAAGTACCCGTATGTGGCTCTGTACCTGCGGGGAAACAACTGCTCTTCCTTTGAAATAGGTACCGTCGAAGGCCCTATACACGCTTTTATTAGCGTGGTGGGAATGAAGACACAGCCGTGGTGTCTAAGGACACCTACCATACATGCTTTTATTAGTCGTGGTGGGAAGGCCTAGTTTCCTGTAGTTTTCTTCTAAATAGGGGAGATGCCGGGAGGCTACCGAAATTTCGGGTGAACATGAGACCATACTTGGACTTGATTGAACACTAAAAGACCACAGAGGACTGTATCTAGACTGAATTTGGACATCGAATGAACTGAATAACAAAATGTGAACTTAAAAGAACTTGAATCCAAATCAATAAATAAACAAGGATCCAAAATTTGAATTAAGTGGGACTTGAGCTTGAAAAGCAGGATAATGGACTTGAATGAAACTCAACCAAGAAGAATTTGGTTCAAACTTGAACCAAGTGAAATAATAAGAAGATTTGAACACTTACAGAAGACCAGGACTTGAATCAAATCTGAGTTTGGAACTTGAACTGCACAGAAGATTTGTGAGCTCAAGCTTGAGTTTGATTTGGACTACAGGGAACTGGATCTAATATCTAAAATTAAATATTTGAACCATAAAAATGACAAAGTCGGATGCAAATAAACAAGCAAGGATGACAGGAAGCATGATAAATGCATCATAATTTATGAATTCATGATTAAATACAAGTGAATGAGTTTGGGACTTGTATTGAATAAAGGACTTCAAACATAACTTATTTGAAAATCATAACACAAGGGCTTTCTCAATGCTACAACTCAGTCATAATGACTATGTCAATTAAAGTGCAAGCGCCAACATTCATAACTCACCCACAAACATGTGCGAGGAATGCATGGAGATCACTCAAATAAATGGCAATGAGCAAGAAGAATTTGCAAGTAAAGGACAATAACTCATAATGAACTTAGACATCCACAAGTGTATGGATGAGACATGCAATAAATGTGACGACATATCCACTACATTAATTTGCAAACATCACCAAAAAGAAATTTTGGCAAGTGTACTAATTCATCAAAGAGATATTTACTTGAAGTTGAAATATGGTCCTCCTACAGTCAATGCAAGTCGATGTGTAAGTAGGCATATTGATCCCTTGCAGAGCAACTAGGAGAGATTTATGAGTGTTCATGAACAACAGTGAAATACATATAAGTGAATACAATGGCTTGCCAATATACGAATGAACTCAAGAGTCATACAGTGAATGTTACGATGTCCCTGCAAATGGCATCGATCAATTAGCAAATGAAGGCTATAGTCCCCTACAACTACTAAAAGATCAACATGCAAGGAATATAATAACTCCCTAGTTAATATACATGAGGAGGTTAGTGGTGGACATAACAACACCTTCCTATGAATGAAAAAGGTTCATGTACACAGCAATGTGCTTACAAGCGGCTACAAGAAATTTATGAATAATCATAAGCAATAATAAAAAGCACACAAGCGAACATAATGACGCATTGACCAGTTTACATGAGAAGGTCAATGATGAATATAATCACCTATAAGCTATGTAGCAAGAGTTGGTGAATATTGCAATGCTCTTGTGGTTAACCATAACTCAGCATCAAGCAAACACATCAAACCTCTACAAGGGTAGAAGATCTGCAACATATATGAATTTCCTACAAATACAGATGTACGCATCACATGCCACCCCTGGGTAGACGTGACTTTCAGTCTGTGAATGAATACATCTACCTGCAGCAGTAGCGGGTGTACTTCGTGGGCCAAAAATCATTACGAAATGCATAAAGAATGTAGTGAATGCAAGTTCCTATGAGCTTCTGTAGAAGCAGGAGATTCGTCAGTGCACTATAATCCACCTGTAGAAAGCGATATGTAGTGCACGACAGTCTACCTATACAAAGCAGCAAATAACTCAATCCAGAAGCTACTATGTCACGTCACCGGAGCCCCAACCTGTATACAAGCAGACAGAAGGCATGTACGAGCTCTCAAGTAGAGCGCTGCATTCAAATGGTGGTCGCCCGCACAACTAAGCAATGAAATATTCTAAATACCCTCGCACATGCGCTGTAATATGTATGTACATAGGTACACAAAAATGCATGTGCAATCATACACCCGTATAAGCCCCGACGAGCATTTTGTAGGAATACATGTGATGTCTAGGGATGCTGCGCGGGTTAGTAAATATGAACCCGATCCTCCTAAGCAGGTAAATAGGAGTCAAAAATGTTCAATAAATAATTATAAAATATCCCCAAACACTCGCATGGGCCCCGACGAGCGTGTTATTGGTACACACGTGACGTCTAGGGATGCTACACGGGTTAATAGGTGAATTCAAGTTCGAGCTTTGTCCTTCTACACTGATGGATAGAAGTCGACACTATTTGAACTATCAAATAAATATACAGTCACGATGTCAACCAAGATATTTGTTTTAATACATTCATATTAGGCCTTCAAGGCCTATGATTAAGAGAATTCACTAATAAAGGCTTAAAGCCTATGAAACCCGATCCTCTGTCGATAGCCCGATAGAGTTACAAGGTTCAACCCATAAATACAAATGACCCCATTCTACCCCAATGATGACTGTGTTGAATGTAGATCTCAACTGGAGTTGTTAACTTCCACCATTTCAAATGCCTCCAAACCTCCACAAAGTTTAAATTCCCATAAAATGCAAATATTTTTAAATGACCCTACACCCTGATGATGGCCGTGTTGAACGTTAATCTCAATCGGAGGGGTTCACAAATATTTCCAAGATGCCTCCCAAACTCTCACAAAATCTAAAACTCCAATCTCCAAAAATCCCAAATTCTAAATATTTAAAAATAAAAAATAATCCATCAAACACTTAAAGTAAAATCCATCCACTCTCCGCAACAGTTTGTCGAGATGGACAAATTAGAATTTACTTCAGCTCACATAGAGCTAATGCCTAGTCAAAAATATCACTAGGATCCATTCTCAAATAATTTTCTACCAATAAGGACGTGGTATGTATCCTCTAACTGGCAGTTTCACTGCCAAATGGCACTGCAGGATAAATGGTTATGACCCGGGGCCCTTTAAACTAAGTGGGTTTGCCGCCAAATGGCACCACGAAATAGCGTTTATGGCCAGAGCTAATATGCTCCTTAGCGGCATCAAATCCTTGAGATATGAATCAATAGGATATGATCGATAGGGTACAAAGCCCTCTGTTAGCTAAGGTGGATTCAAATTTGTCCCCTTAGGCAAATACCCACCCCAGGTCTAGAAGGTACAATTGGACAAAGTAACCCATGGATGCCGACAATGATCCTTCTATCAGGTTGGGTCAATTACCTCCTCTGACTAAGTAGACCAGGGACCATGATGACCCGGGATGACGGAACCATGGGATCTTGATCGGGTCCATCATCCATTCCCCCACCATCCACTTTAAGTGCATGATGGTGAAATTTCTATTTTAAATATCAACCTTCAAACACATCTACACCCATGTTGCTACTATATGCCAGATGCAAGTATCTCTACGTATCTGATTGACGACTAGCCTTAATTGAAAGTTCTCTCTCGTTATCAGGAGAGGTAATTAATTAGAGGGGCTTGCGCCTATAGGAAACCAGAACTCAAATCATAAAGTCCTCGCAAAATGAGGGCAAAATATCTGGGTAGTGTCTTATCTACAAACTCATCTGCCTTCCAAAATTTACCCCAGAACTTAATCCGTTAAAACTCCCCGAAAAAGCAAACAGGGGGAGGCCGGGGCCGAATTTTCGGAGCCCACAATTCATTAAGGGTCTTTCTAGCACTCAACCTATTGAACTCTTTGGTGTATTCACTTGCAGACCTCATTCCTTGCACACAATGTTGATATCTCATGTAGAGAATTTGTTCAAAATATGTAGGCAATAATTGTGTTTGTAACAATTGCTTCATACGAGTCCAACTTCGAACTTGCCCTTGTCATCCCTCTGCCTCATTTTCAAGATTTGCTCCCACCAAGCACTTGCACCACCCTTCAATCTACACGCCACGTACTTTACTTGCTTGTATGGATCAATTTCCATGTAATCGAAGAAGTTCTCACTTGCCTTTTTCCCAATCAAGATAATCTTCTATGTGCAGGCGTCCGTCAAAAAATGGGATGTCCAGCTTGACCTTGAATTCCCCTGGATGATTGTGATACTGGACTATTCGGCGGTGTTTGGGGTAATCCGGCAATTACCTACTACCTCTTTCGTCTTCAGTGGATTCCCTCAAATCATATCATGTCCTCAGAATCAGACATATCTTGTTCGTTTGTATGGAGTTGGTGTAAGTTGCGGTCATTTCTTGCTCTTCTCCTATGAATCGGTCTGTTTACAACGCTTCGATGCTCCGACCTTCCTCGGCGGCCAGTTCCTTATCGTGATCCGCCATCTTCCTCCCGCGAATGGCTCTGATACCAAAACTGATGCAATGCCGCAGGACCTAGGAAGAAATCGCAAGCACAAGACAACAGAACACAGAGTTCTATAGAAGAAACTATCTTTCGATTTGATAATAAAAAGCTACTCTATACTTCAGCCTTTTGGTATATGTATTCTTCTTCCATCCTGTACTAAAAACAGAGGAAATTCTTACTAATGGCTAATAGTACGGGTAAAACAGAATTAGTAAAAAAAGTAGTGAAAACAAGTGAGTTTGTTGTAGAATCGGTGTGCTGTTCTGCTAGCTTCCTCCGATTAACCTGCTCTGCATCAAACGTGCATGCATCTGACTAAACCACCATTTGGTTTTGCCAACGTGGGATCGTGCTTGTTATTTAATATGAACATGCTCTCAAGTATAGGTCCAATTCCTACGGATGGCTTGTGATCTCAAGCAGTACAGTACTTTGTAAAATAATATTCTGAAGATATACTTTATTAAGACTTTTGATCATTTTTTTTTTTCAGTTTTGGAGTTGTGTTGCATGTTAAAGCACAATCTAGCAGCAACCATTTCATTTTGACACTTCGATATTTCACTCCTAATAATATTTTATTCTCCAATATGATAAGAGATTTTCCATACTTTAAATTTTATCAAAGAATATGAAGCCTGGAATCTCAAACCAACCATTTCAATATTAAAAATAGGAGTAATGATGGCTGGAGAATTGTGCCTTATTAAAAAATATATATAAATGCATCTTGACAACATATAAGCACAAAGTTTTTAACTCATATATAGGAGCCGATGCATTAAAACGAGTAAAAAATAAAGGTTCTTAATGAAATAAAAGTTACCTAAAAATGCAACATTTAAAATAAAACTTAAGAACGATTGTTCCAACCTAATATAATAATCAAAAGACATAAAAGAAGAATATCAAAGAAATCCAAAAGGGCCACCGACAAGAAACCCAAGCTAAAGTTATCAAATTTTAAAGGCTCAGAACAGTGTCATTGCAGCCACCAAACACCAAGGTTGCGAGTATTGCCTCCATTTCTATATAATTTTGCTAAGATTCACCGTCCATTGAGTGAGAGATGAAATGAATTCATCCTCGCACAAAGTTGATGGACTACGAATACATTGCTGTTAGTTGAAGTTGTGCCAATATCTGACCAATTAACTTTAGCCCATGCTCTCATATGCGAATTATTTCAATATATACTATGTATATATTAAGATGCTAATGGTCATATTTTCTTAAGCTTAATGATTTATACTCAAATCATTTTTAGCATTAGCAACCAAATTAAGTGGTTCTAATTATTGAATTTTGAAATAAAGCTCGCTGATGGGCATTCTATGGACCAGATGTACATCAAAACATCACTTGCTCACCACCATTTTTTTTTGTACTTCTATATTTTGGTCCATAAATATCAATTATTTTGTTATGTGCAGATTTATTATTGCAACAATAACCGACAAAATAAACTTGTCAAATATGCCTATAGTATGGTCTAACCTGAATCCACAATCTTATATGCCGAATCTACTCAACAGTTGTCTTATCTTTTCCTGAAACATGTAAGCAACTATGGGTGAGCATAAACATGCTAAGTGGACTATCACCCTACTAAAGACTTCAATAATTTGAATAAGAACTAAAAGAGAATTTATATGCTATTTAAACAGGAAATTCATGAAACTATAAATAAGCAAGTTAATTATATTTATGTATATGACCAAATTCAAAACATGATAATTACAATGTTGCTAGAATATTAGTTTGAGTATTCCAACAGTGCAAGTTTAACTGATATTAACATACATATTCTTGTAACATTTTTAGAGTCTGAACTTAATATTTAAATTATAATTAAACAACTTGAAAGTTCAAAAATATTGAATGCAATGCACATGTACATGTCGTGAGACCTCATTATACATTCACTTCCATTTATATCTCCCTTTGATTTATCCCTGATCAGACCCTTATATCTCCACTTTCACTTATATCTTCACATATTCATCTCATATATGTTTAGCATAGATGAAGGAATGAAAAAACAGAAATAGAACTGTATAGGCCAGAACAAAATATATCATATAACAAAACATTGGTGTGACTTATGATACTTTTCTTCCTCCCCATTTATCCTCCAACATATGATACGTAATGAATGAAATCACATGAACATAAAACTTTTCACAGGTGTATACATCACATTAATAATTTCTGAACACATAAACTTGGTCACTTTAGCACTTTTCATTTGTATAAGCCACATTACATCATATACTTGCACATATGAAATTCACCACTTGAACATGATACTTATCAAAATTTCCAACATGAATTAGCTATATTACATATATAGCATAAACACATGAAAATAGCATAATTACTTTTGTTTCGGTAGCATACAGGGGTAAAATAGGTAAATGTGGCAAACTTAAAAAATTTAAGAACTATTCAAGAGGGAAATTCATATCTTCATTTCGAAGCATATATTGAATCATAAAAATACTTAAAAATAGAAATATACTTACAAAATTTCTCAAAATAGGCACAAACAAAATCACTAAGTGAAAATTTATTATTTTTCTATCAATATGTTTAGATTGTGCTATTCTACAACATATTAAAATTTATACGGTGAAATCTGTTCCAAACTTCTTAAAATGGCATTTTTCTAATTTTGTACCTAATGAATTATCCAAACATAAAAGCTAAATAAGTGTAATGGTAGCCTACATCGAGGCAAATGATTTACTGACCTAGCTCAACAGACAAAATCGACTATACAGCCACCAAAACCTAGATTTTTTTCTCTCTCCTCCTTTTCTCTTCTTCTCCTCTAGCTTCTCCCCAATCTTAGGTGTGGAAATGAAGTAAATGAATAGTGTTGTGAGATATTTATATAAAAATCCCATTTTTGAACTAGCATCACGATGCTTCATGCCTCACCGTCGCAATGCTGGCCCATTATCCATTATTTTAAATAGCTAACCCATGAGCTTAGCACAACAACACTTCCCCCAAACCATTTTTCATATTAAATGACTGTGTTTAGTAGTGCTGCTCCTCCCTACTTAGCATCGCAACACTCTTAAGCAAAAAAAAAATTCATTTTCATTTTTCAAATTCCCTTCTCAATTTAAAACTATTAAAATCAATAGAAAACATCCAAAATAGATAAACTTGGATTTTCATCATCTTTTAAGTTCAGATAAATGTAGATTTTAAATTCATTATAGAAGCATATATTACATTCTCCCTCCTTAAAAATAATGTCATCCTCGACATTCAACAAGCTAATAGTTAGAATAAACTAGGATATAATTATTTCATTTTGACTTCTTTCTCTCAAGTAGCTTCTCGTTCCGACCAATGCTGATACCGAACATTGAACATTGGAATCTATTTATTTATTAATTTCTTCACATCATAAGTTAGAATTCATTTAGGTTCTCTTTTATATGTTAGATCAGATTGCACTTCTATTTTATCCTCAGGAATTCATTTACCCAGATTAAAAACCCATTTCCTCAAGACTGATACCTAAAATACATTGTGTACATCAAACATGTTGTCAAGCAATAATATGTAGACTTTCTAATTTTACGTATTCTTTCAAAAGGACCAATATACATTGGACTCAACTTTCCTCCACTCCCAAATCTGTTCACACTCTTCAGTAGGCTGTCTTTCAAAAATACTTAATCATATATTTCAAATTAAACATCACTATGCTTAGGGTCATAGTACTTTCTCTGCTTATCTTTTGTTGCTTTCAATCTATTTTGAATCAATATAATCTTCTATGTAACATCATCTATCAGTTTAAGACCCATCAAATTTCTCTCACTAACTTCTTATTAGGTCAAAGGTGCTCCACATCTTCTGCCATATAGTGCTTCCTAGGGAGCCATGTCAATACTAGACTGAAAGCTGTCATTATAAGAAAACTATATCAAATGAATGTGATCTTCCTAGCTCCCTCCAAAATCAAATATACACAATCTAAATAATTCTTCCAATATGTGGATATTCCTCTTAGTTTGATCATTTGTATAAAGATTAAAAGAACACTAAAACTCAATTTGGTACCCAATCAATCTTGAATATCCTTCCAAAATCTTGAAGTAAATCATCCATTATGATCAGAAATAATTACATTGGGTATTCAATACAGCCTAATAATATCCCTTATATATAATTGAGCAAGCTTCTCTAACGAATTAGTTTATCTCATTAGAAGAAAATGAGCTGACTTAGTAAACAGATCAACTATAACCCAGACTACACCATGACCTTACCTCAATATGAGAAATTTCATTAGATAGTCCATCATAATTTCTTCTCATTTTTATTCTGGAATAAATAAGGGCTGTAATTATCCACTTGGTCTTTGATGTTCAGCCTTTGCTAAATGTCAGGTCTCACATCTCAACACAAACTTGACCATATCAAGCTTCAACCTAGGCAACTAGAACATCAATCTCAAATCATAATATATTTTACTTCTACCTATGTGTGTTGTATAAAAAGAATAATGGGCATTATGCATTATTTCTGTCTATAGGCTATCACCAACAAGAACGCAAAATATATGTCAACAATTTACAGCCCTTGCTCATCTATCTGCAGCTTAGCTCTTGATCCATACTTAATCTAATCAATCATATTCATATATTTAGTATCTGACTTTTGAGCTTCTTTCATTTTACCCTATTGAGAGGGATGAACAATCATCTAGGAGAGAACTCCCATATATAAATCCAATGGATGTATAATCTCTAATTCTATAATCTTTCTAGGTCTTTAATCACGGCTTCCTCAGATGTAATCATACTAGCTATTTATCCCAAAGACTTCCTACTTGAAACATCATTAACTACATTGGCCTTGCCAGGTTGATAAATAATAAAATCAGTTAAGTTAAGTGAGGAATTGACATCACGGTCTCTGAAATGTGTTGACTTATGACTTCCATTAGTAAATAATAAACATGTAAGGTTTTGTGTGATGTCTTAGATATGGGCGTCTGCCATGTCATCCTTGGGTGCAGTTGGCAGTATAACAATGGAGTTATTTATGATGGCCGCTTAAACACATACACTTTTGAGCGAAAAGAAAGGAAATTATGATTATTGCCAAGCTCTACAGAACCCAAGCTCCCAAAAGGCAAGGCTATTTTGATCATGATTTTTGGGAATGCAATACTATGTGAAGTATGAAATTCTGCATCTATATATGCTTTTATTTTTTACTGAAGAATTGCCCACTGGACATGCTAACTATATTCCAAAGCAGATTACTGATTTACTACAATAACTCAATGACATTGGGCCAGCAGAATTGCCATATGTCTTACCTTTATTTCATGCATTGCAACATCAAATAGACTTCATACATATGCTGTATTACCTAATCTACCTCATTACAAAATGGTCCTAAAGAATATTCAATTCTCTAAGGTTTGGTGGAAGAACTAATGGCCAAGCAACTCACCCAACCAAGCATTACCAAGTGTGCAGTCCCTGCTTTAATTGTACTAAAGAATGATGAATGTATATTAAAATGGGGGTAATTAACAAAATATTGATCAAATTTTGCTTTCATG
This sequence comes from Dendrobium chrysotoxum, assembly GCA_019925795.1. Classification (NCBI taxonomy): domain Eukaryota; kingdom Viridiplantae; phylum Streptophyta; class Magnoliopsida; order Asparagales; family Orchidaceae; genus Dendrobium; species Dendrobium chrysotoxum. The sequence goes on from CM034302.1 coordinate 13,660,759, forward strand.
CTCCAAGGATTGAAGATCTACTAAATAAATTAGTGAGGTCACAAATCATTTCCAAGCTTGACCTCCGTAGCGGATACCACAAGATTTGAGTAAGGCTGGGTGATGAATAAAAAATGACTTTAAAAACATGTCAAGGATTATATGAATGGAGGTTCATGCTGTTCGATTTGTGCAAAACTCCTGCCACTTTAATGTGGTAATGAATGAGGGTCTCAAATTATTTCTAAGAAAATTTTATGTTGTTTCTTTGGTGACATCCTAGTTTATATATAGTAAGACCCTTGACAAGCACTTAACTCTCCTCAAGTCTTTCAAATCTTGCATGAGCACAAATTATATTTGAATATTTCCAAATATGAGTTTTCCACTGATCGGGTTTATTGTTTGGGGTTCATTATCTCGGTAGGCAGTGTGGAAGCAAACCGTCACAAGGTTGCCACAATCAAGGATTGGCCAACTCCTCAGTCTTTATCTGATGTTTGCAGTTTTCATGGGTTATCAATGCTTTATCGTTGATTTTTCTGTGGTTTTAGCAATATAATGGCTCCGATTATTAATTGGCTAAAAGTTAAACACATTGGGTGGTCGGTTGCCAAACATGACATCTTTGGTGCTATCAAGTAAGCATTAGTTTTAGCTCTAGTTTTGGCATTATTGGACTTCGATAATCCTTTTCAGGTAGACACAGATGCATTTGGTTGTTGAATTGGTGTTGTATTATCTTAATTAGATAGGCCAATGGAGTTTTTTTAGCAAAAAAAATGAGCTCGACGAGACATAAATGGTCGGTTTATTAGTAGGAGCTGTATGTTGTCGTGCGAGCCCTTAAATATTGGGAGCACTAGTTACTTCACCAAGTTTTTTGTTATGTAGTGATAAGGTGATCACCACACTTCATAATTTATTAACAACCAAAAGAATATTAAATGCAGGCATGCATGATGGGCATTGTTCATATAGAAATTCACATACTCAAACACAAAATTTGGTGCTCAAATCGTGTAGACGATGTCCTCAGCCGGCAAAATTTACTGTTGACAAAACTCCAAATGGAAATGACAAGATTAGATTGCTTAAAGGAATATATCCTTTTGATAAGGATTTTTTTGAAGTTTGAGCGCTCAACCTATTGTTGATTATTCAATTAGGCTGGATTTTTATTCAAAGGAAATCTATTATGCGTGCCTGAGTCATCATAGAGAACATCTTATACTTGAAGTTCATGGTGCGGGCTTGGCGGCTCATTTGGGGTGAGAGAAAAGTCAATTCCACCTATAATCATAGTTCCTTTTAGGCAAACCTGCAAAGGCACTCAACATTCTTTATTGATATAGATGCTCAATTTGTCAAGTATTTAAGGGACTTTTCCAAAATACATCTCTTCACATGCCCTTATATGTTCCAAATTCCATTTGGGAGGATCTTAATGTTGACTTCATTTTGGGCTTACTGAGAATGAAAAGACGAATTGACTCCATCATGGTCATTGTAGACCAGTTCTAAAAAAAGTACACTTCCTTGCTTACAAGAAAACTTTTGATGTCATCAACAGTGCTCTTTTATTTTTCTAGGAAATTATTTGCCTTCATGGGTTACCTCACAATCTCACTTCCAATTGCGACGTGAAGTTCATCAACCACTTTTTATGAGATTTATGGAAATGCTTATGCATAAATCAACTTGAGTTCAGCCTACCACCTTGAAACCAATGGACAAACGTAAGTAGTAAACAAAACTTTGGGTAATATGTTTTGCTGCCTAGTGCAAAATCAACCAAAATATTAGGAAGACGCTCTCGGTCAAGCTAAATTTTCTTACAACTCTATGACAAAGCGATCCACCACTAGGCGAAGTCCTTTTAACATTGTATATACAATGGTTCCAAATCACCTATTTGAAGTAGCAGTATTGTCAAAACGTCTCAGCAAACCATCTGCCACTATAATAGAACACTACAAATCTATTTTGGATGAAGTTTAAACAAAACTCAGTGATTCTAATGATAAGGATAAGTAAGATGCTAATCTTAACAGAATAATGAAACTATTTGATCCTGGCGACCTTGTCAAGGCCCGCCTCTATAAAGGATGATTCCCTATTGGAACATTCTCTAACCTCAATCCAAAAAAAATTGGCCTTGTTCCTATAATCAAACGAATTAATGATAATGCTTACATTGTGAAACTCCCTGATCATATTCACACATCATCTATTTTTAATATTTCAGACATACATGCCTATCACCCACCTAGTGAATCTACCAGCATTTAGGCGATGCTAGAGCTTTCTAGGATGGAAGAGACCTGATGATTTTGCTATTTCTAGCTTCACAACTACTTTTTCAATTTTATATCCTTTTACCGTTATTCTAGGTATTTTTCAGCTTTTAATATCTAGTTAATTTCAGTAATAGAATTAGTCGAGAATATATATAGGAAGATGAAAATATTTGGGATATTACATAAAAAAATATAATTCATTATTTTATTGCTTTCTATCTGCTCTGCTTTTGCTTGCTGGTTCTAAGACTTCACGATCACCACCACATTAATATGAGATTTTGTTTGGGACAATTTTTTAAACACTATTTATTTACTATTTTAAAAAAAATTTGGTAATAAAAAATCATTTGAAAAATCAGTTAAAAAATTATCTCGAACGATACCTAAGTAGATTAACAGTGAAATTCAGCAATAAGGTAGCTACTCGTAGGGAGGAGAGATTATTACATGCGGAGACCGAACACAGAGAAATGTTTGATTTTGTCTCTGTGAACAGTAAAAGAATAATTACGGTTCATCATTGTGTTTTTACTATTCATAACTGTATTTTTACTTTTCACAAAGATAAAATCAAACAGTTCTTTATATTTGATCTCCGCATGTAATAATCTCTCCGTAGGGAGAGGGTGTTTGGGGGGGGGGGGGGGGGAGAGGGGGGGGGCAATTGGCTGGCCACCCTTATACGAGGTGGCAATGATCAAACGTCATTCATCTTCTTCGCTTGCACAGGACAGGTGAGCTGCGCGTGGAGGATCGGACGCAGTCACTCCCCCTAAACCGCCCCAAATCGGTACAGTTTCATCTCATTGAAATTATCACAATATGATAATTTTGATTATAAATTAACAAATTTTAAAGTTATCTTCCAAGCGCAGCTTTGTCGTCTTCTCACTTCAGATGCCTATAAAAGAAGAAGAAGAAAAAAAGTTTCAAGCGTAGTTTATTCGTCCAGTCGTCACCAATCCAAAGTTTTCCCAATCCCAAAGAAATTGATGGAGTTAGCCAAAGATAACCTGAAGCAAGAAGCTCACCTTCTCATCTTCCCCTCCCCTCTACAAGGCCACATAAACACCATGCTCCGCTTAGCTTATGCACTCTCATTTGCCAGCGGCCTCCGCATCAGCTTCCTCAACACTGACCACAACCACCGCCTTCTCAGCTTCTTCTCCCCTTCCCAATACTCCCCTTTATCTCTCTGCTCCAACTTCCGCTTCCTCTCCATACCAGACGGCCTACCCGATGACAAACCTCGCTCAACGCTCTATCTGACTGAGCTCTTTGAATCGCTCAAAACCCGCTCTGTTGATTCTTTCCGCGCGCTGCTGCTTGCCGGTGGGAACCGAGACACCGACGGTTGGCCGCCTGTGACCTGCGTTATCGTGGATGGACAGATGCCCTATTTCATGGACACGGCTCAGGCACTGGGGATCCCTGCGATTTTATTTCGAACTATTAATGCATATTCCCTTTGGGTTTATCTTCAGATCCCTCAGATGATGGAGGCCGACGAGCTCCCTTTTCCAGGTAGCAGCAAATTAATAGACTCCAAGTTCATTGTTTCTTCTATTTTCTTAATTAGGTTTAAAGATTTTCGAATTAAAAAAAAATTACAATTTTTGGGTGCTGTTGGAAGCATTAAACCCATCTCGACCATCCTGCGCTGTAAAGTATAAACTAACGATTGAAAAAAAAAATAAAAAAATTGCAGCCGATGCAGACCTTGATGTACCCATAAAGAGCGTGCCGGCCATGGAAGACTTTCTCCGGCGTCGAGACCTACCAAAAATGTGTCGAGGAGCAACAAAAGCTGATAACGAAAAGCTTCAGTCATTGGCCAGCATGTCCGCCAGCGCTGCGCTGTCGAAAGGACTAATCCTCAACACGTCAAACTCTCTCGAAGCTCCCATCCTATCTCAAATCCGCTCCCTCTTCCCCAACACCTACGCCATCGGCCCCATCCACGCCCTCGTCGAATCCATCACCTCATCCTCTGTCTCTGCCAGTCTCATGGCGGAGGACCGCTCGGCATTCAACTGGTTGGATTCCCAGCCTGACCGCTCCGTCGTTTATGTCAGCTTCGGCAGCATAGCACTGTTGATGGAAGAAGAGTTTATGGAATTCTGGAACGGACTCGTCAACAGTGGTTACCGCTTTTTGTGGGTGGTGAGGCCTGACTTGGTAGCCAATGCAACGGTGACGTTCAAGTTGGCGGAATTGGAGGAGAGGGTGAGATTGGTGGCGTGGGCGCCGCAGGAGGAGGTCATGCGGCACCGTGCGGTGGGGTGTTTCATTACGCACTGCGGGTGGAATTCGACGGTGGAGGGTATGGCGGCAGGGGTGCCGATGGTGTGTTGTCCGTGGTTGTGGGATCAGTTTGTTATTAGTAGGTTAGTTGGGGAGGTGTGGAAGGTGGGTTTAGATATGAAGGATATGTGTAGGAGGGATGTGGTGGAGAGTATGGTGAGGGCGGCGATGGAGGGGGAGAAGGCGGAGGAGCTCCGGCAAGTAGCGGCGGAAATGGCGGTGGAGATTGGGAGGAGCGTGGGGGAAGGTGGGGATTCCAGGTTGGACTTCGAGAGATTGGTGAGGGATATTTTGTCGTTAAGCTTGAGTGCATCTGGTGAGGAGAGACGAGGGATCTGAGAAGTTTTTCAAGTGACGCGGTAGTCTTTGTGGAGGTTATAGAAGTGTGACTTCTTCTATTAGTGGGCGAATTTGTCTTTTAATTTACTCAAAAATTTAAAAGGATTTTCTAATTGGAGCTGTTTGATTGTGAGAATTTAAAATTTAAATGTATTTTACAATTTTATTTTAAATGTAATGCATTTTGGAATATTTTGAATTAAGGAAGATGCTGCAAATAAAATATATTCTATAATTTACAGAAATACCATGCTCTGGTGAAAGTTTCAGGTTTTTTTTTTTAATAATTTTTTAATATTGAACTTTAATCATAACTTTCGCGTAGAAGGAAGCAAGACCTTAATCATAGCGCGACATTGGCTTGGATAATGTTTCAGCTCTCATATAATCGTAAATGTCACAAAAGTAGATAAATAGATGAACAAATTATTATTATTATTATTATTATTATTATTATTATTATTATTATTATTATTGATATATCATTAAAAAATTATCTTCATCTGGCACAAATCTCGAGGCAAAATCATATTGGAAATTTTTGAAATTAAATATGGGATCATCCGAACTCCGATTTCAGCAAACTTACATTCAAATTGAACGTCTCGAAAATACGAACCCAACGACACCAAATTCGACTCAATCCGAGCCCAAATGGGTCTAAATTGAATATTCGAAGCTCATTTAGGAAGTTCAAACCAAAAATTGGATAACCAAACAATTTCCAAAGGTTACATGATTATAGTTGAATCGAGCAACTCGACGAGACGAATCCAACGAGCCCAAGATTGTCAAATTCTGATATCATTAAGACATTCAAATGCCAAGTAAATGATCTACGATCAAGGGGATCAATATCTGTCGTCCGTTCAAACCACTCCCAACGTACCCAAGATCTCCCTCCTATTTACTGGTCATGCCACTCTCAAAAAACTATAAATTGACCTCTCATTCTTCATGATAAGGGAGGAGGGAAGCAAGGAGGAAGGACGGATGCAAGGAAGAGAAGAAAGAGAGAGAAACTATAGCTCTCTTGTCACCAGACTCCTCCTCGACCACCGTCGGACCATCGACCGTCGCCAGATTATCGTCGAACTTTCGCCCGGCTACCGACTGATGCCAGATTTCTACTCAGCCACCGATTGGCACCTGACTTCCACCTAGTTATCGATTACGGTACTTCCGACCTCCATCGCTAGATAACGGTCTTTCCGTCCTCCGTCGCCTGTCGACTACGGCCCTTCCCACCTCCCTCATCGAACTACGGTCTTTCGGACCACTATTGTCCGCCGACTACTGTCCTTCCAACCTCCGTCTCCCGCTGACTACAGTCCTTTCGACCTCCGCCACTAGACAAGAATCTTTCCGACCTCTGTCGTCCGCCGACTATGTTTTTCTAACATCGGTCTCCATACTACGGTCTTTCCGACCTCCTTCGCTCGCCAACTACGGTCCTTCTGACCTCAGTCGCCAGACAAAGGTCTTTTCGAACTCCGTCGCCCGCCAACTACAGTCCTTCTGACCCCTGTCACTGGACTACGGTCTTTCGGACCACTGTCGCCTACCGACTACGGTCCTTTCGACCTCTGTCGCTAGACTACAGTCTCTCCGACCTCCGTCGTCCGCCGACTACGATCCTTTCGACCACCGTCACCCGACTACGGTCTTTTCGACCTCCGTCGCCCGCCGACTATGGTCCTACCGATTAAATGAATATGTCAATACTAATTCTTTTAATTTTCACCATGTAATGTGCTCTATATGATGTATAATTGCTACATCAAACCAATGCCTTCCCTCAAGGAAGGGCCGCATTTGTAATTGACTGTAAACACTAGTGGATTCATTCGAACTAGGCCAGGCCCCGTGGTTTTTCTGCCTTTTCAAGAGTTTCCACATAAAAACTCTGATGTCTCTTATGAACGCTATACCTTCTCTTTTATCTGATTGTGTGCTTGATTTTCATACAAAGTTAAGTCATTAAACTTTATATTTCTCTATCACTGCAAATATTCCAGGACACAACAATTAATACTTGTCCAACATATTTTTGAATCGGTTGTTAATTAACTTTCTGGTTTGGATTTTTCTCTGTCGTTGTTCCCTCTTTTGTAGTTTTGGTGGCTATTTTTTATATATTTTTTTCATGCAATCTCCTACTTACTAAACCTGAGGCTTAAATGATCAATGAGTGATCAAGTTTGTGCTCAAGCCGACTATAGCATAAACGAGTCGTATGAGAAATTTAAAAATTATAATGGCACCTTACCTTGAATTTCTATCAGTAATAGATGGTGCAGATCTCCTTCTTCCTTGCAAAATAATGATATGATGTGCATCTAGCATAACAAAGCCAACTAATAATGGTCCAATGATGACTGCTATTAGTGATATATCATCAAAAATTTAATCATGATCGGACATGAACCTCGAAACAAAATCAAATTGAAAACTTCTGAAATTAAATCTAGGACATTCCGAATTTTGATTTCAATAAACTTATAGTCGAACTGAACGTCTCGAAAAGATGAACCCAACTACACAAAATTGGACTCAATCCGAGCCCAAATGAGTCCACATCGAAGACCCGAAGCGCCTTTGAAAAGTTTAAACCATAAATTGAATGACCAAACGATTTTCTAATGTGCATGCTTATAGTCGAATCAAGCTGCTCGATGAGATAAATTCTTATATCATTAAGACATTCAAATGCCCAGTAAACTGTCCACGATCAAGGGAATCTATATCGGCCGTTCATTCAAAACACTCCCAATATGCCTTTAATATCCTCCCTATTTATTGGTCATGTCACTCCAAAAAAACTATAAATAGACTCCTCATTCTTCATTAGAGGAGGAGGAAGGAGGGGAGCAAGGAAGAGAAAGAAGAGAGGAAGAGAAAGAGAAATATGAGATCTCTCTTGCCATCAAGCTCCTCCTCGACTACTGCCCGACCACTGACTATCGTCGAACTTACTCCCAGCCATCGATTATCTCCAGACTTCCGCCCGGCCTCCAACTATTGCCTGATTCACACCCAGCCACCAACCATCGCTAGACTTTCATTGGACTTCTGCCTCATTGGACTTCTGCCCAACCACCAACTATCATCGGACATAAGCCCGGCCACCAGCTAACTCTGAATTTACACCCGGCCACTGACTATTGACGGTTCTTCCAACCTCAATTGTCTGTTGACTACGATGATTGCAACCTCTGTCGCCAGACTATGGTCTTTCCAACCTTCATCGCCCGCCGACTATGGTTCTTTTTATCTCTATCGCCATACTATGGTCTTTCTGACCACTGTTACTGTCGACTACGGTTATTCTTACATCCATCGCCAGACTACAGTCTTTCTTACCACTATCGCCCGTCAATTATAGTCCTTTCAACCTCCGTCACTAGATAATGGTCTTCCTGACCATTATTTCCTTCCAACTATGGTCCTTTTGACCACCGTCACCCGACTATGGTCTTTCCGACCTCCATTATCCACCGACTATAATCTTTCCGACCTCCGTCGCCCGTCGACTGCGGTCCTTCCTACCTCCGTCGCCAGACTATGATCTTTTCTACCTATGACGGTCACCGACTACGATCATTCTTACCTATGTCGCCCGCCGACTATGGTCCTGCTTACCTCTGTCATCAGACTACAATCTTTCCAACCTCCATCATCCCCATACTATAGTCTTTCCGACCTCCATCGGTCCCCGACAACGATCCTTCTGACCTCCGTTACACATCGACTACTGTCATTCCGACCTCCGTCATTAGACAACACACTATAAGAAAATGGGTCAATAGCGACAAAAAAAATAGAGACAAAAAAAAAATGGTCGCTAAAAATATCTTTTAGCGACCAAAAGTAAGTATGGCCTCTAAATACTTAGGAATTTTGATATTAGCTACCAAAAAGAAAAATTGGCTGCTAATTCTGTCGCTAAAAGTATAGATAATTTTTTTTCATATATATATGTCATTTTAGTGACTACTGATTTTTTTTTACTTCGATATAATATATTTTAAAAATATCATTAATATTTTATATATTGACAATTCTTCTTAGACAAATTTCAATTGATGCATGAATGACTTATTTGCAAAAAAATTAAAAAGATGTAATTGGTTAATCATTCAATTCCTAAAAATATTTATATTAAGCAAAATTCTTCTGTATTATTTTATAAGAGAGAAGTTTTATCGTACTCGAAGGCTTACTTTATTTAAAAGTTTGTGTTTGATAATTTTTTATAAATTAAGAATTTTATAATTTGTTTAAATAAAAATACTATTGATTAATATTTTTTATGTATAATTTTTTATTCAAAATTAAAACATATGTGATAAAATTTACTTTCAAATAATATTAAATTTTATATAAAGTTAATTTTTATACACCATATTTTATAAATATAAAACATGATTTATGATTTTAACAAATAAAATAATAAATTCAAATTAACACGCACAAATTTAAGATAAGAGATCTAATAATTATTTATAAAATAAATTTCAATTTAGTTATTTAAAATTTTACAATTAATTATTTAAATAAAACTACACATTCGTAAAACCTAAGCATACAGATCGCGATCTCACGGTCTCACGCGGGCTGGCTCTCCATTTCGGCGTCGCTGCTTGCCCTAGTTTTTCCTCTTTAGCGACGACCTCCAACCGCCCGACCGGTTCCACGACTCCACACATCTCTTCTTCGCGCAGTGATATGAGTTCCCTCCCTCGAAATTATTCGGACACTCCCGCAAACTCGCCTCCGTCGGTTTCTCCCTCTCAGGTCTAATACTATTCTTCTTCTTCTTTGCATTTCAAAAATTTCTACGATCTCCTTTATAGTATGCTTTCCCCTCTTTTTCATGGTATCATCCAACATTAAGAAAAGATGGATTGTTACATCTGAATTTGCTCTGGTATTGATGGATTGTTTACCATTTGAATTTTTATTAATGGGTTTGTTTTAATTTAATTTGCAAAGAATTGGGTTTCTATTCCGTAAGCTATTTGATCCAATTTGTATAATCCGATCCAAGGTTTTGAATCTTCGTTTTTGTCCTATCTTCAAAGATTCAATTTCACTTTGATTTAATTTCGGTTTCTGATTCCCGTTAATTTTTTATTTTTGTATATAAGTATGATAGAAAATACAGGATTATTGAGTTGGGATCAAGTTGCAACACAAATGAAATTTGTTAGGATTCAATAATGGAATTTTAGTCAAACTTTGTCTAAAAAGAAGTTTCACAGAAGTTTGATACAAAAATATGCAGACACTTTTGATTCACTATTCACAACTTTTATCCACGCTTCTTGTTCATTCTTTATCTCATTGTAATCCTTAAATCTTTAGTTATCTAATCATAGAAAAGGCTAGATTAATAGTGGATAAAGGGTTGTTAGAAAAGGTTAGATTAATTATAGCTTAAGTGATTCATGATAGCATTATCCACAAGTAATTTGGCACAATTTAATTATATTGTGATGAAAATTAAATATAAGTTAATTATGATCTCATCTATAGGTGACACACCGCAACTTAGTTGGATGAAAAAGTGAGATAATGTTGACTAAGGCTTTGTTTGGGATAATTTTTTTACTGCTTCTCAAAACAATTTTTTAGTACAAAATTTTTAAAACTAAAAATCTTGTACTAGAAAGCTGTTTTAGAAAGCAATAAAAAGCTATCCCAAACCAAGCCTAAGTGTACAATTAACATTTCTCTTTTTGAATAAAGTATTTCATTTCATGGAATTTGGACAATAGCTAATATGGATTAAGAATTAAAAAACACACATAAAAGAGTTAAGCAAGAACGTAAAAAGATAATAAAGTATTTTATTTCATGTTCTTTAACTTACGAGTTCTTTCATTACATAAAAAATGTGTTAATTTTTTTAATTATAGAAATGTTTGAAATTTTGATATTTGGTTTGGTAGACTTTTTCCTTTTGATATTTGATATTGATTCACAAATGCTAAAATATCATATAAATTTTTTGATGCAATAGAGAGTTTATCATCATTTCTAGCAATTAACTTTTATTATCTTCTTCAAACTTGATGTTTTTTCATTGACATTGAATTTTTTGCTGTCTTCACAAAAAAAGTTTCAAATGAGAAATGTTTTGAAGCGTATCATTTATGAATATTTAGCTAAATTTGAATAACTTTTGAAAAGGGTAGAAGATTAGCCATGTCATAATTATTTTTGCTTGATAATTTTGTTAGGTCAAAGCAATGGATAAAAGTTGGATTAATCTCAACGATAGACGTATGAGACAATATACAGATGGAGTCACTGCATTTATTAAATTTGCCCACGAAAAGAATCCTCAAAAGGAGAAGATTCGTTGCCCATGTCGATACTGTGCAAATGTCTTTTTTCAGACTTATAGTGTCGTAGAGAATCATTTACTAATTAATGGAATGCAAACATCATACATTGAGTGGACATGTCATGGAGAAACTTCTCAGGCTTTTAGTGATGCAGATTTAAGCAGAAGAGAAGTAAGTGATCTTAATAATGCAAATGAAGAGGTTGATGAGATGCAAGAAATTTTAGAGGATATGCATAGGGGAACTTTCATGAACTCTTGTCCCAACAGTTCACCAAATGAGGAAGGTGATAATATCATCGACAAAGATGAAAGAACTATATTTGATAGACTACTGAAGGATGCACAACGTGATTTATACCCTGGTTCAGATTTATCTATGTTGTCTGCTCTTGTAAAGTTACTACACATTAAAGTACTTAATCGCTGGACAAATAAATCATTCAACATGATCCTTGAATTCATAAAATCTATCTTGCCAAAGGGTGAAACACTTCCGTCTTCATATTATGAATCAAGGAAGATTCTATCAGACCTTGGATTGGGATGTGAAAAGATTCATGCTTGTAAAAATGATTGTGCTTTATTTTGGAAAGATTATGAGGATAAAGAAGAATGTCCTGAGTGTATGGAATCAAGATGGAAAGTCAATGATGGAAAAGGAAAGAAAATTCCTCATAAAATTCTACGCTATTTTCCCATTACATCTAGATTACAACGGTTATTTATGTCAAGAAAAACTGCTCATGAAATGAGGTGGCATAAGGAAAATCAGTTTGGGGATGAAAATATATTAAGGCATCCAGTTGATTCTAAAGTTTGGAAGGATTTCGATATTAACTTTCCTTGGTTTGCAGAAGATTCTCGTAATGTACGCCTTGGATTAGCTTCAGATGGATTCAATCCTTTTGGTAATATGAGCACTTCTTATAGCATGTGGCCCGTCATTCTTATACCATATAATTTACCTCCTTGGAATTGTATGTCATCTGAGTTTATGTTTATGACACTATTAATTCCTGGTCCAGTTGCTCCTGGGAAGGAAATCGACGTGTATTTAAAGCCACTTATAGAAGAATTAAATGACTTATGGGTGAATGGTGTCAAAACTTATGATTCTGTAAGTATGAATACCTTTCAAATGCATGCTGCTCTCTTATGGACTATAAATGACTTTCCAGCATATGGTATATTGTCGGGTCATAAAGTACATGGTTACAAAGCTTGCCCAATATGTGACAATGAAACTTCTTCACAATATTTGTGAAACAAAATTTGTTACATCGGTCACAGACGCTTCTTACCGAAAGAACACAAATGGAGGAAAAGTAGGAAGTTTAATGGCAAGCATGAAGTTAGAGTGAGACCTCAAGTTTTATCAGGAGATGAAATATTATCAGAAATGGAATCATTAAAGGATTTGAAGTTTGGAAAGCATCCTAGCTGCAAAAAAAGAAAACGTAACCTTCATGAATCAACTTGGACAAAAAAAAGTGTATGTTTTGAGTTACCTTATTGGAGAAATCTCATGTTACGTCATAATCTTGATGTAATGCACATTGAAAAGAATATTTGTGACAACATTTTGGGGACCTTATTAAATATAGAAGGAAAGACAAAAGATACAGAGAAAGCTCGTTTGGCTCTACAAGATATGGGCATAAGACATGAGCTACATTTGCAAAAACAAGGTGAGAAGTATCTTAAACCTCCAGCCTCTTACACACTATCTCCAAAAGAGATAGAAGGGTTTCTCAACTTTGTTAGTTCAGTAAAATTTCCAGATGGTTACGCAGCAAATATATCTAGATCAGTACATATTCGAAATGGTAAGCTTATGGGATTAAAAAGCCATGATTGTCATGTTCTGTTACAACGAATCCTTCCTTTAGGATTGCGTGGATATTTAAATAAGGATGTGCATAATGCTTTAAGTGATTTGTCAAGATTTTTTAGGATATTATGTGCTAAGACATTGAGATTGGATGTGCTGGAGAAATTAGAAGATATGTTCATCAATACAATTTGTCGATTTGAAATGATATTTCCACCTGCTTTTTTTGACATAATGGTTCATTTGGTTGTTCATTTGCCACGTGAGGCTAGGCTTGCTGGACCTGTTCAGTATAGGTGGATGTATCCAATTGAAAGGTTACTTCTTGTGCTAGTAACTTTTACTTCTTATATTTTTTTATTGATTATTTGCACTAATTTTGATTAAAAATTTTTTATATGCTAGAAATCTAAGTGTTCATAAAGGGAATGTTAGGAACAAAGCTCGCCCTGAAGGATCAATTGCAGAAGCTTATGTTGTTAATGAGGCATTGATATTTTGTTCTAGATACCTTCGTAGCATGAAGAGTAAAAAAAATCAAGATGAAGAATATAATGATGATGTTCATTTGCATGAAAATCAACTTTCAATTTTCTCTAGAAGAATTCATACTTTTGGTCATCCACTCTTCACTACATTATCTTGGAGTGAGTACAATTTAGTTCGATGGTATGTTCTTAACAATTGCGAAGAGCTAAAGACATATCTTGGGTACGTAATTAACTAAAATGCTGATGATATTAAATTTATTTATAAATAATGTATTAATCTGCAATTAAATTATATTAAAATTATGTGTCAGTGAACATGAGAATGAGCTAAGAAAAGAAGATTCATTTATTCAAGATGTGGCAACAAAGCAAAAAGAACAGTTTCCATTATGGTTTGAACAAAAAGTGAGATATTCAATTTCTTAATTTTGTTTACCATTTATATTTATATTTTTTTCCCAAATTTTCACAATTTCACAAAACTTGATTATTTTCTTGCTTCTAGATGAAGAGCTTGAATCTTCATGGATTACTAGAAGGTAACAAAGATCTTTATTCTTTAGCAATGGGTCCAGATATTCGTGTTAATGTATATTCAGGGTGCATTGTTAATGGAGTTAAATTTCTAGTCAACCAACGTGACATTCGGAGGGTAACCCAGAATAGTGGTGTATCAGTTCAGGGTTCTCATAAAGATGAAAGTATTGATTTCTACGGGGTTTTAACTGATGTTGTTGATTTGAGCTATATTGATGGAAATCATGTAGTATTGTTCAAGTGCAAATGGTTTGATCTTGAGCATAAAAAGCCCATTGTAATTGATGATGATTTCACATCTATAAATATAAGTAAAACTTGGTATGATAATGATCCCTATGTATTAGCAGGTCAAGTTACTCAAGTATTTTACGTTCAACATACAAAGTTAAAAGGTGATTGGCATGTTGTACAAAAAGTGCAGCATAGACATTTATTTGATCCCACCCTCATGAATTACTTGAATGAATATCAACTTAACACAGATCAGCAAATTGAAAATATAGCGTATCAACAAGATGAGCAAAATGATATGAACTTCCAAAATAATTTTGGTGAGATTGGTCCCTTACATAGAGAAGATGTAGAGCCAGAAATTTTGGATTATGTACAAAATGTGCATGTACAACAAACTCAGATTGCTGATTTTATATGTGATGAAGATGAAGAAGAGGAATATGATGCAACATTAGCTGAATATTGTACTGAAGATGATGTTGATGTACATATCAACATTGATAGTGATAAAGACTAGGTGTTCTTTATAACTTTTTTGTTTTATATATTATAGTAACATGATATTATTTGCTTTTCAATAATATGTTTTTGTTGTTTTATTTTGTAGTTCAGTAAGTCATGGCTCCAGGAAAACGGATAAGCTCTCGAATAATTGCAAATTACTCACATTTATTTGCACAATCAACTAGTAATAATGTACAGTCTACATTAAAGAATAATGCTTCGTATGTCATTTCTACTGCTAATAATGGTAAGTTGGTTTTTTTTAACTTATTAAGTTAATTTCTTTTTAATGTTTTTTTTTCTTACAAGCTTAAACATTATCCTTTGATAAATAAAATTTCTTTTGTAATATAGATACTCTTATGTCTAACTATTTACATGTATCAAATGAAGGAGATTTATCTAGAGGAGAAACATCTCCAACAGCTGATAGCTTAACTTTACCTCATTCATCAGCACTAGAGAATGAGGCAACTAGCATTGGTATTATTACTTATGGCTTGTACAAGTTTAATAATTATGATGAATATATATGACTTTCTTATTTAATATTGAGAATAATTTTCTTTTTTTTTTTGCAGTTTCAAGTGCTAAAAAAAAGAGGTCCAAATAGAGGTGTGGCACTAGAGGAGTTGTATAGAAATAAGGGTAAGATATCAATAATTATTCCAGATGGCTTGAATAGGCCAGTTGGAGAGCATCATTCAAAGTTGTCTAGAGAGGCGGGTATAATCATTAGAAATTTTGCACCCATGCAAGTTGAAAGATGGGATCAAATTAGTGATGCCGATAAAGAAATACTTTTGCAAAAATTGATGGTAAGATATTTACTTAATATTTTAGTTATTTGTTATGTATAATGCAATTTCGTTTATGAATAGTATTTCTTTTTTTATGACAAAATGATAATGTAAATTGTGTCAATGAATTTTTTTTTCAATTTTATCTAGGATATATCTAGATAATTTATAAAATTCATGTATTTTTTTTATAATTTTTTAGTGTCTTTTATTAATTGGTCTTCTTTCATTTTTTTCTATTATTTTTGCTATTATGGGAGGATTTGTCCTTTCAGACCCCTGTTAAAAGCTACTGAAAAATAATTGATTGAGAAATGATTATATGTGGGGGATTATAGGAGGCGTCTATTGAAAATAAAGCAGTGAAAAATAAATTGGGTGGTTTAAGCATTTAAAAAAAAGGTAGGAGATGTACCAATAATATATACTGATAAACTTATTTTGGAAGGATTAGAAAAAAATGGTTTGTGAAGGCATGGTTACAAGTCGTGCAAAAAATCATTGCAATGTAAATTTAATGTCTTAAACAACTCTCAATGCGGATGAATGAAGAATGAGGATTCATTAAGTTAGTAGAATAATGCTATTCAAAGACCTTGGCCAATTACACAACATTCTTAATTTTACTCTTTTTTTAAATATGAGTCGTACTTATTGTCATAAACAATGACTTTTGGTAAGAAGTCCTACGTTAGTATCTATTCCATCAAATTAACTTTATATCATGATAAAACTTTAAAGTATTGTTAAGAAAGCTTGTGCAAGCTATTTATGTTTTAACCTTTCTGTCATGCTATTTAATCCGAACCAACAGGTGTAATGTGAACATTTATCTTGCACTTGTAGGTATAGATATTCTGTTGTCTACAATATAAGCCAGCACGTGTTTTCTAAAATCATATTTATTCCTTATTAGATGCTAGTTTAGTTAAGCTGAGGTTTTAATAGTCAAATTAATGAGTGCTCCAAGGTGTAAATTGATGCCTCAGAATAAAAGCTCTCTGATTTGGTAGAATGATGCTGCACTGGCAAAGTTGAAACTCTCTTATCGGGTATAGAAGAATTTAAGGATAGCAAATGCTGGCATTAAGTTGAGTTAAATTTGTTGTGATCCTCAATAATATGAGTTTGTTAACTTGCTAGTGCAAAGTGCCCTATGTCTTCTTCATCCTCTCCTCTCTTCTTCTTGGGTTTGTGGTTTCTGTTTCATCTTCATTTGAAAATGTTGTGTTGTTATTTAGGACAAAATAAAATCACTGCTCACAGTGAGAACAAGCTACTTAGTGTTTTTCCCATGATTATGAAACCATGGAGATGTTTTTATCTCATATTATTTTTTGCATTACTCGGAATTTATATGCTAATTTTTATAAAAACTAAAGTAGCTGAAAAGCATTACCATCAATCAAGATATAAGAATCTAATTTAACTTTTTAATTTCCCTGTAACATATTTAATAACATAAAAATCTAAATAGGTTTCCTAGCAATCAAAACTTCTATCATATGGCTTAGCCTATATGTTTTCTTGCTTTAGTTCATTTTTTTACTCAAAATTTAGCAATATTAGTAACTTTATTGTTTTTAATAGAATAGCAAGTTCATTGTTTTTAACAGAGTTGAGGAAAAAAAAACAATTGGATGGCTTGAATCCTCTTCATAGATGCTGAAATCAGAGTCTATGATGTAGGAACTGATTCCCTAAGGATGAGATTAGGAGGTAGAATCTCATGGTCACTTGTTCTTTGAATGTGATTTTTCATGTTCTATCATTACTACTCTTCTCCCTTGCTTTGCTTCTTTTCTCTTTAGACCGAATTTGAGGCAATTGTTGGATTATATAGATGAGTTGCAGCAGATTTCGAGTGTTTCCAGGAGCTTTTTCTTTCTTACTGTATGTAGTCTTAACTTTATTTGGAGAGAACACAACAATCATAAATTTAGTAACATCTCTCATTGCTCCTATACTGTTTGTCACATAATTAGAGAAGCCTTAAGGCTTAAAGCTTCTTCTTGGAAGAATTCTGTGGAGATTTGGCCACTTCTTGTGAGTTATGTATGAGTAAGATCTTTATTATCTGGCTGGGAATGATTGGGATTTTTCACTTGGTTTGCTCTGACTGTTTTTGCCGCCTCAGTTTTGTTGAGATTGATAAGCTGAAGCATTTTTTTCTAGTCAGCTGTACTGTTCTTTGGTTATCTGCTGCTTGTGCTTCTATGTCCTTTTCGTGGATGCCTTTTTCTTTTTGGCTAAGGCAATCTGTTTTGGCTGGGTCGATGATGACTGGGAGACATCCATTCAGTGGCTCCTTGGATGGCTGCATCGGCAAGATGTTTTGGAAGGCTATTGCGGCAACCAGTACTTGCTCCTTGGATGGCCGTCCTGCCAACCAGTTCTTTTTTCCTTCTTGGATGGTCTTTTACAATAAGCTTGTTGAAAGCTATAATGTAGAATATTGCAATATTGCATGCTGGCATTGCTTATTTATGACATTAGTCACTCAACAGGTAATATGTTTAGTCTGAACTTAGTTTAATATGATGTATAGAAAAATGAAGATTTACAAACATAGGTCCAAATTCTTATGTTTTTTGAGGATTGGTTTCAATAAATGATTTTATACAATTCTACTTATCTGCCTATTATATTTGTCAGCATCTAGAAGGGGTGAAATTAACTTTGTCTAAAATATATGGAAGAAATTGTGCATTCATTTTTTATTTTTGTAATATGATTGCTTGGAAAAATTTTTGTAGGTAAAGATTAATTTGTCCATTGAAGAATCACATGTAAAGGATTGTGTGATGCACACAATGAGCAGGAGATTTTCTGATTTTCGGTCAAAGGCTTATGCACATTATAAAAAACATGGAGGTGGAATGTTAGCAAGAAAAAAGCCTTACAAAGAACTTATTGAGAGACCAGATGATTGGATTTGGTTATGTAATTTTTTTGACTCAGAAACATTTAAGGTATGTCTTTAATTTAAAAGAAACTATAGGTTTGCTAATTTACTTATATTGTTATTAGCGATGGCTGAAACTTCTTATTATTTAATGATTTTGTGAGGAAAAAATATTGAGTATTAAAGATAATATAACTAAAAGGAGATGGACATATCTATAAAAGACATCCATATTAAAATGTTTAAATTTCAAGCATAAGAAAAAAAAAAATTTTGTCGCTACTTATTGTTTTGTTTGTCATATTATGTTTAATCAATTTTTTTTATACAGAAAAAATCGGAATCAAACTCTCGGAATCGTTCGATGTTGAAGTTCGTTCACCGAATGGGCACAAAATCTCTTGTAGCACATTTATATGATCAGGTATCTATAATTTTTTAGTTGTTTAAATTTTGAAAATTATTAATTTGTGAGATATATTTTGTTATGTTGTAGAAATTAAGCAGAATTGAATTATACAAGGAGGACTTTACAGACAAAGAAAAGAAATGGATTTCTGAAGATTGTCGGGCAAAATATGTTAGTATAAATTTAATTTATTATAATATATTTATTAGTAATATTTCATCATTTTTGTGTTGATTTTTCTTAAAACATATAGGACAAGATGATGGAAATTCGTCAGAAAATTATTGACGATGGAGGAATAGTTGATGAGACAATCATTTGTGCTGAAGTTTTAGGTGAAACATCTTCATATATTCGTGGCCTTGGTTATGGGCCAAAGCCGATAAAGAAAACTAAAATTGTCAGATTAAATGCATCGTCCGAGAGAGAGACCGAGCTTGAAACCAGTTTAAAAGTTATACAAGAGAAATATGAGGAACAAAGTAAGATCATTAAATCTCAACAAAAAACTATAGATTGGTTAAAAATGATAGCAGAAAAAATGGGCATGCAACCCCCTAATGATGATGGTAAGTATTTAGAATAAGCACTTTAAGGTTGACTTAATAAAGTTGAAAATTTTGTTTAACTAATATTATGAATTTCTTCTTGTAGGTCCAAACTTCTCAAATGAAGAAAATGATGCTTAGAGATCTGATTTATTTATATTTTTTGAAACTATAATGTTTTTAAGTCTCTTTCAATTTAGCTCTTGAACTACCTTGTTTTATTGCATCAATTTCCTTGTTTTAACACATGGTTTTTTTCTCTATTTGTGAAATATTCCTGTAGTAGCAATTTGAATGTTGTTAGGAACATAAATTTGACATGGAAACTTCTTGTTTTCATTTAATCTAAGGTTGAGAACTTCTAGTTCTTGCTGAAATCCAAGTTTCTTGAATTTAAACTTGTAGTGTGAGTCTTTGACTTGTGGGATTAAGAGAAATTATTTATTTTTGAATTTTTTGGGTTATAAATATGACTCTTCTGATATGTAAAATTTATTAATTATTTTACTACAATATATGTTTTATCTTTGTTCTTGTGTGTTATTAGATGTGGGTTCTTTGGCTGCATACAAGTTTTGATGCCAACTTTGTAAGGATAATTCTTCTATTCCTAGTATGAGTTGTGGATTTCTTATTTCGTGATCTCTAGCTTTGTTCCATCATGTAAACTAATTTGTGGTTGTTTTGTTTGTGTGATAGAGATTTTATCATATTCATTACAACATTGATTTTTATTTTCATACTGTGAATTTTTAGATCATTGCAGAATTTTATATTGGTTCTTAAATTTATTGTGGAATTATAGATTTGGTGACTTTTTTAAATTATTATTTGGAATGGATGAAATGTATTTTCTCAGATCGATTCAGTTGTAGCTGCTGTAATTTATGATCTTGTATATGAATTTGAAGCCCAACTTCTAGAGACCAGCTTTCTGGTATGTTGGCTTCTCTTATTGGTTACAGATATTTCACAAGGAACTATTTTTCTATGGACATGATAACCAAGACCAGCTTGTTAAAATTGCCAAGGTACCAATCAATGTTAATGTGATTCTTCTTAAGATGCCTTCCATAAGTAATATCTTGTTTTGATTGCCCAACTCAAAGCACACCCTGTCCTCTACCATCTACGTCCAAAAGAGATCTCCCATATACTAACCAATTGATTTATGTTTCCGTCCCCTCCTTGCTTCTCCAGGTTATCGAACGCCATAAACATGGGAAGAAATAGAAATCTGTCATCAATTGAAAGGTGGTGTCGTTTCTCCTGCGGGCCAGTTTTGAAGCATCCCAGGAGCTGTAAGCTACCAATATCTCCTAGAAAGGAATCCAGTATGCTTTCTTTCTTAAATTAGAACTTCCTATAAAAAAGTAACTCAAAACTTTTCCATCAATCTTTGTTGCTATTTCAGTCTTTAAATAGAAATACGTAACACATTTGCTTTCTATATTTCAGATATTTTCCTACAGAAATTAACAAGCGCAGATGGATGCTTGAGAAAAAATTAAGAGAAACCCTAATTATTGGAATATCTTCTTATATGAACTTGTACATATTGAATATCTAATTATATGGACCTGCAGAGCTCTACTGTTTCTTTATCTTCTCTAGCTAGGACCTGATTAGTAAAAGAAGTAGTGGAGTAGGAAATAGAGAAGGAAAACACTAGAAAACAAAAAAATGATTTTGACCAACTGTAAATGGACTGTTGCGATAGAGAAAGATAGCAGCGCAAAACTCGAATAGATTTTTAAACCTGCATTCCTCCCTTCTCTAGGATTGCTGCATTAGCAGAGCTAGGGGCCATTCTAGGAAAGTAAGTCAAATCATTGCTGAACTCCATCTTCAAAGAAGTTAGTGCAGTTGCGAGAGAAGCCATTTGCACAAGTCTTTGATTTGGATCTTTACTGGGAGAAAAGGCTACTAATCTCCTCTTTTTCTTCTGGCTGCCTAAGAAAATGGTACGCCTTCTTCTTTTCCTACCTTGGAAAGCAAACAAATTCAACAGCATTACAAATGTTATTAAATCAGTGATAACTGGTGAGAAGGAAAAGGTATGTTAAGGATGGAACATAAAGTAGCAATATCTAATGGAAGGTTCCAGAGTTGGATGGTTTCCAGCAGTATGAAAGCGCAAATGTTATTTGGAATATCTTCTTATATGAACTTGTACATATTGAATATCTAATTATTGGTTGTGCTTCTTTCAGGTCAAGCATTACTGATAATGGTGTTGGAATGATATGCAATGCATTGCCTAGAACGTTGTCCACGCTATGCCTTGCTCTTTGGACAAACATAACTTCAAGTAATCATCTTTAGTCAAGCATATGCTAAATCCATATTTTTTCCTAGATAGCTTATTAATATGATTGAATAATTTCAGGTGGAATTCAATTTGCCACAGCCCAATTGGCACTTCTACTTGGCGATGATCAGCATCCTCAAGATATATATCATGATTGACATTGATGAAGAGGCTTTAGAAAGTAGAAGATACCAACGTGTTCTTGCTAAAAAGCCAAATTCTATGCATAAGATGCTGTTAATCAAACATGAGCGTTTGAAGATGGTAATGGGCCTGCAGGGTTGTTCATGGCGTTGCGGCCAAAGATTACAACATGTGGGAATAAGGCGGCAACTTTTACCATGGGAGTGAGATTACTTGTAGGACTAACTATTATTGCGACAGCCTTGATAGCCGATGACCTTTGCAAGGTTTAGCTATAGAAGTTATAGCTGATTATTTTGTAACATTAACATTTTAGGATTGAGATTTCAGAGATCATATGTTGTATTTTTAATTAATTGATTAATGTATTTTTAGAAGTATATGAATGAATACAAATTTCATTTTCTTAACTAATCCTTATTTTCTATATTGATGAATGAATAATTCTTTTATTCAATACTTATTATTTTTGTTACCTCAATGTAATAAAATTAGTGTTTTTTTCTTTATTATGTATTTTATCTATCTAATTAATGAGAATTAATTATATGCGCCAATATCAAGGGATGATTGATTAATCTTAAATATTTTAGGTAAGGTATAATAATTGGATAAGAAATAAATTTTACTAAATATGACCAAAATTGATATCCAATAATAATCACATTTCATGAAATTAAAGGGGCTTGTAATTCACTTGGTTGAGTTTTTTTGCGACCAACTTTTATTTTGGTCGCTATTAAAAAAGGTGAGAAATAAAATTAATAATTAAAATAACTAAATAGCATCCAAATAAATTATTATTAGCGT
Source organism: Dendrobium chrysotoxum (assembly GCA_019925795.1). NCBI lineage: Eukaryota > Viridiplantae > Streptophyta > Magnoliopsida > Asparagales > Orchidaceae > Dendrobium > Dendrobium chrysotoxum. Next base: position 13,683,566 of record CM034302.1, read on the forward strand.
CAAAAAATGGTCGCTAAAATGGTCTGTTTTAGCGACCAATATTAATTGGTGGTCGCTAATTTAGCAACCAAAAATAATTTTGGCCGCTAAAAGCCTCAGCGACGAGGCTACTGCGACAAACCAGCGACCCAAAACTTTTTGGTCGCTATTCGTTTTAGCAACCAAAATATGTTTATTAGCGACCAATTTTGAGGGTCGCTAATAACCTTTTTTCTTGTAGTGACACTCTTTTTGACCACTGTCATCCATCGATTATAGTCATTCCGACCTCTTTCGCTAAACTACGGTATCCCCCCAACTACGGTCCTTCTGACCTTCGTCGCCCTCGGACTATGATCCTTCCGACCTTCGTCGCCACTTAACAGTCTTTTTGACCACTATCGCCCTCCGACTTTGATCCTTTCGATCTCTGTCATCAGACAAGGCTCTTTCTGCCCACTGTCGCCAGCCAACTGCAGTCTTTTCAACCTACATCGTCAGATTATAGTCTTTCTGACCTCCGTCGCTCGCCGACTACAGTTTTTCTGACCACCTTCACCCTACTACGATCTTTTCGACCTCCGTCACCTGCCGACTATGGTCCTGCCGACCAAACAAACATGTCAATACTGATTCTTCCAATTCCCACCATGTAATGCACTCTATATAATGTATATTTCCTACATCAAGTCAAGGCCTTCCCCACAAGAAAGGACCTCATTTGTAATCAACTGGAAACACTAATGGATTCATTCAAACTGGGTCATACCCCGTGATTTTCCCCCTTTTTTGGGGTTTCCACGTGAAAACTCTGATGTCTCTTATGAACGCTACATCATCTTTTTTATGTGATTGTGTGTTGGATCTTCGTACAAAGCTAAGACATTAAACTTTATATTTCTCTATCGCCGTGAATATTCCAAGATGCAACAAGCCGTATCTCATATCAATTCAAATATACTCTATTGTAGATTGATCGCAATGCCATAAACACATTGGTGGTGATTGATTAAAGCATCAACATTTGCTATCTGTAAATTACGACAAAGAATGACAACTTCCAATGATTTTTACATTCTTACATTCTTACACAAAGAAGCTTCTCTCTTTGAGATCTAGGGATATTTCCATCCATGAATAAATCATACAAAAAATATATGAAAGTTGCATTTACTCTGATAAGCTGAAAATTTTCATGATGATCTATCGATTTACATAGAACTGATCATATTCCTATATGCCATTATTGTTGGCATTATTAATCAGCACAACAGTGAACAGCACTTTTCTTATTAAACCATCGAATGCTTAATGTGCACATAAAAAAGACCACATCATTTGTCAAGAAGAGCAGCAATAGCAAGGGGAACACGAGCCACGCTAGTATAATAATCATCATCCTTAGTGAGAGGAGACTGAATATTTCCATCAGTAAAACAATCCTCGCACGTATCAGCTACATCAAAAGACGCACTGAGTTCAGTCCGAGCATCACTAATTCTTCCCAACTCAATAGCTTTGTTAGCATCTCTAATATCGCTCACTGCATCATCATAGTTCTCTTTGCAAGTGCTCAAACACTTCTTCTTGTACGTGTTGCCAGGCTCTCGCTTAATCAATTTGTCTATATTGTCAAGCACATGTTGAGCATTTTGTAGGGTGAAGCCAATTGATATTATTGCTAGACCTTTCAGATCTGCTTTGTGGCTCCCAGGCGAGGAGTTGAAGAGATACACGCAGATGCTATAATCAAGCTCAGGATCCCCCGCCGCTATCTGCTTGCATGTGTCGACGACTACATCGGCGGCGACGAACAATGTTGATAGAGGAAGGTTGATTTGGATGAGTAAGGGGAGAAAGAGGAAGAAGAAGGAAAGGTTCTGATTCACCATTGAAGGATGCAGGTGGAAGAGCTCTTATGAATATGACTAGTTGGGGTTATGGTTGAAAAGGCTTGAATTTATAGGGAATGGTTAATTATGAATTTATATACATATAGAATAAGATTTAAAAAGTATTATTTCCAAATTTGAAACTATTTAATAACAAACTATTACTATAATTATACATTGGTGAATTTTCTCCTTTAATCGAGTAGTTCAATGCATGCCAGAGGAAATTGCTAAAATTTGCAATGGTTTCTTTATTTTCATTGATGTACTGATAGCCAAAATATAGCATTAATTGCTAAATTAAAGATATAAATGCTTTTAATAAATAAAAGAAATAATATTATCTAAATTAGGTTAATAATTAGTTTTATTTGCTAAAAAAAGGAATTTTTATATAAATATAAGGTGCGTTTGCGTTACAAAGTTGGTTGCATTGATAGATATCCAGCGATGGATCGCTTCGTTTATTTATTAGTGCTTGCAATTATTTCAGACAATTGCAGAAATTTAGGGTTTTGAAATCCAAATTTAAATAATGGCGAATTAAATATATGGAATATTAGTCAAAAAATCAATTAATGGTGTGTAAATTAGGGTAACGATGTATTTGTCTTGTATTGACTGTCCGACGATATGAAAATTTATCAAAAGAAATTTTTTTTTCTTTTTTTCCTGTAACGTATGAACATTAGTTAATTTCTGCATAATTTTTTTTTTCTTTTTTCCTACGTACTAATAGTGTGTGCATATTTGATTCATTATAAAAAAAATCCATATATCAAACACAAATCTCAATGTATTAATTGAGATGGAAGTTATGGGAATCAAATTAAGAACCATCTAAATTCTAATTTTAGAAAATTTATAGATGAATTAAACATTTCGACGAGGCGAATCCAATAACACTGAAAAAGATCTAGTCTGAGTCCAAATGAGGCTGAAGTAGGCATTCGAAGTGAAGTCCAAAACTTTATGACAGTTAATTGAAGGAGAAAACTACCTTAAAATCTCATATGCTTATGGTTAAAACAAGGTTCAAGACGCATAGAAATCCAATGATCCTAATATGACATAATTTTGAGACCATTAATGTGCTTAAATGATGAAAGAATGATCTATAATTGAGAGAATATCATGAGCCATCTGAAGAGAAGTTTTGAGATTTTGGCAAAATAAAGAAAATTTTACTCTAAAAACTACCACATTCTTCCCATGAAATGGGGTTGGAGGTTTCGATCTTGATTTGAAATTAAAGAGAGCTTGAAGGTCTCAAGAACACTTAAGCTCCCTGCTGACGTTTGATGCCAATGATAATCATTAACAACCACCATCGTCTACCATCATTGCTTTACTACTATCTTCTGATCATTGTCTCCAATTACACTGTTGCCCGACCATAATTTTCCAACAACATTTCCATACTACTATATTCCGATCTCTACCGTGCAACTATAATTTTTGGACTAGATTAATCACCTAACAATGATGTTCTAATCCTTATCGCTCAACTATGTTCTCTCAACCATAATCGACTAGCTGTGATCTTCTTGACCATTGCCATTTGATTATATTGTCCTGATCATCATCACTTGACTTTGGTCTCCTGAACAACGTCGCCCGACTAGAATCTCCAGACCCTCATCATCTAACTACACCATCTCTTACCTGCATCCTCATCTATCATCACCAATAAAATTGATGCACAGTATCACTTAAAGGGTTGATGCTTACCATTGACACAAATATTGATTCTTATAAACTTTATCACTTGCCATGATTATCAACATAGATGCACACCATCAGCATAAATACTACTTTTTTGTCGGCTATTAGTAATAGCTTGCAATATCGACAAATGTCAATGCTTGCTTTGTCACCCATTCACCCATAACATCAATGGATGCCATCACTAGTAAAGCTATTGCATGCTGTCGATACCAACACTACTCTTAATTTCAATATTAGCTTTATATTGGACTCTTAGTATCTGGTCTCTTATAACACCAATCATAAAATGATTTCGTGAAAACAACTACTCTAATATCTCAAGGCTCCTCTAGCTTTTACCATGGAATCCTTCATAGATAGTTTATTTCTACTACATTGTATCATGGTTTTTCCTCATTACGAAGAACAATATCATTTTTAATATGCGACATGTACTAGTGAAATTATTTCAATGAGACTAAGCCCTATAGCCCCCCCCCCCCCCCCCCCCCCCCCCCCCCCCCCCCTACGACAATATATATTATTTGTTAAAAAATTTCAGACGATGAGAGGTCATATTTATTACTTAGCCCCCCCCCCCCCCCCCCCCTACGACAATATATATTATTTGTTAAAAAATTTCAGACGATGAGAGGTCATATTTATTACTTAGCTTGCACAAAGATAACACACACATATAAAGATAAACATGAATAATATCACATGTAAATAACACAAATTTTTATGTAAAAATCTGAAAATAGAAAACAAATGAGGCTTGGCCGAGTCAAAACTAGTCCATTAGCTTGAATTTGACTTTATAGTTAGTCCACCTATGGGCGGAACGAACCTCTCTTTTGAGGGTGGACAAAATAGGATTGTTATATGTATTATAATTTATATATGAAATAGAAAATAATTTTTTTCTTAGAATTTGGACAACTGCATTTATTGAAGGCGGGAAAAATAGTTAAAATGTTTATTTTTTTTTAAGAAAGAAAATTTTCAGGCTGGACAATTACCCACCCTTAGCTCTTCTCGATTCCACCCCTGAGTCCACCCATCCCATAACTAAAGAATGAGACATTACCATGCAAACATTTAGAGCATACAGAATTTTATCCTACCAAATTGGCAATGGTCAGATGATGTTGATCAGAGACAATATGCATCAGTTTGCAATACAGGTGGTGGGTAATGAAGTGCATCGAAGGCTTAACAATGCCGATCAAAGAGCATCTGACGATATAGATCAACAGGCATCATTGCTAGTTTATGACAATTTTTGTTACAAGAATTCAAAATATAAAAAAAGTTAGAAAGATTAGGGGTTATAATTATGATTTTTATGGTGGCAATATATCTTTATCTGAAATTATTTTGAAATATTTCTCACTCCCATTAATAACATGCTTACTAGATTGTCACCTAACCTAATTATTAAGTGATTGAACAATATTGCACATAAGCCAACCCAATTGAGCGATCATTAATTCAATTATAACTTTAAAGTACTAATTAAAAAAAATTAAGCTTGGTTTTAATATCATAAAGATTCCTTCAAATTGACAAATTTATTTGGTTTTGTTAATTAAAATTGAATCAAATATTAGTTGTTTAAAGTTAATCAATTAATTTGCACTCATAACTACTTTTAAATATTTGTTTTATAGCTAACTCTTCTTACTTGCTTGTGTAGCCACTTGTTTTGCTTTTGGTATTTCCCTTTTTGTTTTGTTTTCTCTTCTTTATTTAAGTAGGTACAGTGGGATCGAGAGATCGGGAGGAAAGTTTGGGGGAGGCAAACAAAGAACTGTGGAAACCTGAGCATGAGAAAGGTTGCGGCCGCGAGTGAGAGAGAGAGAGGGCATAGGGAGCGAGAGAGAAAGGCCTTGTGTGTGATTCACGACGAGATTGCGAGTAAGACTTGCACACAAGCTTCAAGGGAAAGAGAGGAAAATTGGAAAACCCTTTGTCTCTAGGTCTTTTAATTCTGGTGGTTTGTGGGGACATATTTGTAACTTTGAAATATCATGTTATTCTATGCAACATGAACTATTTATTTGAATGTCTTAGTTTCAATTCATTTGGAGAAGATCATGTGTTAGTTGGATCAAATAAGAAATTATAGGTTTTACATGTTTTACATATTTAATTAAATTTTACAAATATCTTAATTATAATTAATTATGCATAAATATTTTACAGTTAGACCTTACTTAATGAATTGGAATTTAAATGGTTTTTATTGAATTTATTGAGTTTTTACTTAACAAATTATATTTAATAATTTACACATTTTATTTATATTTATGCAGCTTAAATCAAATAACAAAATTTATTTTATATATATAAATTGCATTCATAGTTCATCAAAGACTTAAATATTCTTCCAAATGTTGGCGGCACTTTGGTGTGCCCCTATCAGGCCCCATGAGAGGAAATTGCTCATTAATTAATGAGCAAAAGCCGCTAATGAATTAGCTTTTGTCTCATACATTTCGCTCACCTTGCTCAAAATTAGGAAAGGAATCGATGAGATTAGTGGCATGTACACGATCCTTTACGATAAAGGCTATGTTTGGGATGACTTTCTTACTACATCTTAAAGTAGCTTTCTAATATTAAAATTAATTTTTTTTCACTAGAAAGCTGCTTTAAGAAGCAGTAAGAAAGCCGTCTCAACTGAAGCCAAAGAAGACTTGGAAAAGCCCTGATGGGATTTGATGGGATAATAAGATCTCACTTAGAAAAGGGTATCAATGAACCTACCTTCTGGTAAGGAGAAGAGGAATTTTCCATGACTACTTTATGTTTAAATGTTAATAAGAAGAGTGAGGAAGTAGGCATTTTCTATATTGTTTAAATGTTGCGTGTTATGAGAGTAAATCTGAAAATGTTATGTTATCTAATATGTTAGTTTTAAGTGCTCTATATGCATATTCCCATAAAAATTATTTAAAGGATTTTCATGATATATCTTTTGTCAGAAAAAAATAAGAGAAATCCAAAAATGTTTATCCAGCAAAGTGTTATTGAGTTCCATAATTATTTATGGTAATATGATCTATGTTATAATTCTAATAAGGTAAACTGATTTGTACTCTTATAATCATTTTTCAGATTATTTTATAACATCTAGTGTCAATTTTATTCACTCACTAACAAAGTTCAAATAACTTTAATAGAAATCTTAGTTCTAAAATTTTATTGGTCATTGGATTGCCTAACTCATCAAGCTTAAGGTCTGGGCGCATTAGCTCATAAAGAATTTGTCATACTAGCTAGTGAACAAACTCGTGCTTATGGCAAGAGATGTTTAGTATAATCTAATTCAATTGGAGTTTTGGCAAACATGTAAGTGGTTTGTTGTTGAGCCATTTAAAATTTTATTATGTTGATTTTCTAAAAAAACTTAGCTTTTATTCATTCACTTTTATCAAATTTATTTTTAGGGATTGATTATTGTTGTGTGTCGGAACATTCGCGGTAATAGAGAGATACAAAGTTTAGGGTCATAGTTTTGTAAGAAGATCCAACACACATACAGATAAGAGAGAGAGGTGTAAGAATTATAAGAGACACAAAAAATTTTACATTGAAAACCCTGAAAAGAGAAAAAAAATCACAGGCCTCACCCAGTTAAAATGATTTCACTAATATTTTTCATTGATTACAAATAATATCCTTTCTCAAGGGAAGGCTTTAGACGAGATAGTAAGTGTACATTATATAAATCACATTACATGTTAGAGTTTGAAAAAATCTCATGACATTGCAGTTATTCTCAAGAGAATGTCAACCTTTTCGTTTCGCTAGTAGGACCATAGTTGGGTGAAGGTGGCCAAAAGGACCGTAGTAAGGTGACGTTGTTCTGGGGGACAATTGTCAGTCGATGGAGGTCGGAGGGATCATAGTTGGTGGGCAACAAAAGTCGTAAAGACTGTAGTCAGCAAGTGACGGAGGTCAGAAGGACCAAAGTTGGAAGACTAATGTTGAAGGATCATATTTGGGTGACTGTTGTCAAAGGGACCATAGTCGGTGAGTGACGAAGGTTGGAAGGATTGTAATCGAGTGAATGAGGTTGAATGATCATAGTTTGATAACTGAGGTCGAAGGACCATAGTCAAGCTACAGTGGTTGAAGGGACTATAGTTAGTGGGTGATGGCGGTCAGAAGGACTGTAATTGGCAGGCAACGGAGGTAGGAAGGACCAAAATCTAGAGGCTAAGGTCGAATGACCATTGTCGAGTGATAGAAATCTTAGGGATCATAGTCGGCTGGCAACGAAGGTCAGAGGAACCTTAGTTTGTGAGCGATAGAGGTTGGAACGACCATAGTCGGGCAATAGAGGCTAGAGGGACTGTAGTAAGGTAATTGAGGTCGAAGGGATCATTGTCGGGTGACATAAGTTGTTGGGAATGTAGTCAGCAAGTGACTGAGGTCGGAAGGACAGTAGTCGGTTGGCTTAGGTCGAAGGACTGCAGTCAGGTGATGGTGGTCAGAGGATCCAAAGTTGGGCAATGGTGGTCAAAGGGATCAAAGTCAGATAACAGTTATCGGAGGGACCATAGTCTGGGGATGGTGGTCGGAGGGACAATAGTCGGCGGGGGATGGGGGTCGAAAGGACCAAAGTCAGACGACTGAGGTCAAAGGACCAAAGTCAAGCGACGATGGTCGGAGAGACTATAGTCAGTGGATGACGGAGGTTGGAAGGATCGTAGTTGGGCGACTTAGGTAGGAAGACAGTAGTTGGGCAATTAAGGTTGTAAGATCATAGTCGGGCAGCAATGGTTGAAGAGACAGTAGTCGGCGAGTGATGGAGGTCAAAAGAACCATAGTCAACGGGCAACATGGGTTAGTTGGATCGTAGTCAGGCAATAAAGGTTGGGTGGACCGTAGTTGGGCGATAGAGAACGGAGTTGAAGCCTGACAGTAGCTATAAGATGGTGATCCAATGGCGATGGTCAAGCGTAGGCCCACTGGCAACAACCTGGCTAACATTCGACGATGGTGGCTCGGTAGACGTTTGGCGACTATCGGACGATGAAAGTTCGATGGTGGCAGCTAGGCGGCAAGGGTTTGCCAGCGGTAGTGCTCCGGGATTCATACCTTAGAGCTCTCTTGAATCTCTAGCTATCAAATGGCCCATATTGATTCCCTCAATTATGCAGCATTTGTTTACCATTTAAGTACCTTAAAGATGTCAAAATTAAGGGATCTTGGGCTCGTTGGATTTGTCTTCTCGAGCCACTCTATTCGACTACAAGTATGACACATTTAGAGATCATTTGATATCCATCGAATGTTTTAAATCTTCCAAATATGCTTCAGCTCTTTGATTTGGGCCCATTTGGGCTTAGATTAGACCGATTTTGGTCCCGTAGGGTTCGCCTCATTGAGACGTTCAATTTGACTATACGCTTGCTGAAATCAGAGTTTGGCTAGTCCCAATTTTAATTTTAGAAGTTTCCAATTCATATCTGCATCAAGAATCATACCTAATCAAGATGATTTTTGAGACGTATCAACTATTATTGTGGTGATGGTTTGAATATATATTTTTCTGGTATTGTAAAGAATAGACTAATTTACATTATGTTTGTAAGTTTATTACTCTGAGATTTTGCTATGAATTTAGGGAGTGGTTCAAGATGGCTCTCACTATCCTAAATTTAAGAAAATATGTAGATAGTTATATAAAATATGAAAGTTTTATCTTAAAGTCTCTTGTAATGAATATTTACTTTAAAAACTTTGCACTCGCTAAATTTAGAGTAAGCTTATTGCCCCCCCACTTAATTCCATTTCCTCTATTGCCAATTCACTTCATCATATTTATAGTTTGTGTAGTTGACTTACTTATGTATATTAATCTTGGTAATAGACTCACATAGTTGGCTAGAAGTTCAAAAATATCATTGCACATCCAAGTCAACCTAGGTGCCTTCGAGCAAAAACTTTCTCAAATAAATACCCTTTTATAATAACGTAGTAAGAATTTATCGGTCCTAGTGGACTCTCAGGCAATATTGTATTGCTACAACCAAGTGCTCTAAATGTAATGAATACAATAAACTGTGTGCATTAGCATTAGATAGATTGGTAGAGAGTTTTCACTAACCTCTGTCATATTGATTTTTGAGATTAAGATCTTGGGATGATTTTTTATTTCTTCTTAAAGCAGCTTTTTAGTATAAAAATTAAAATTTTTGTACTAAAAAGCTGTTTTATCTCAAACGAAATCTAAATCGCTTAACCCCCACCCTTAAGTGATCTGAGTGCAACTAATACAATAAGATTTGTGTGTATTAGCACTTGATGGGTTAATAGAGAGCTTTCACTCAAATTGAAAGCCTCAGCACACTCTAACCCCTTTGAATTACTAAAATTTACTTAATTTGTAGAAGAAACTATATATGTTTGTCTATAAACGTATTTATGTGGGACTGGTAAAGGCCGGTGCGCTTGGCCTTGATCGTTTTGCGCTAGATCTGAGCCCATTCGACAGAACGAAGAAATGAAATAACTCTGATTAAGGCTTCGTTTGGGACGGCTTTCTTACTACTTCTTAAAGCAGTTATTTAGAACAAAAATTTTTTAAACTTCAAATTTTTATACTAGAAAGTTGCTTTATAAAGCTATTAAAAAGCTGTCCCAAACGAAGTCTAAGATAACAGTTATGGATGCACATGCAATGGCAATTTAATTTAATTGTTATCTTTGTAGTTTGGGTGCATGTATTTGATGATTATCAATTTGGCATCTTTTAATGACATTTAATTTAATTGATATCTTTGAATATGCAATGCTTTGTACTATGATGGAATGTTTAAGAGAGAGAGAGAGAGAAAAAATGCTAAATTCTTTGTTGAAGTCATGAGGTTTGCTCCTCTTGAGTGCAAATGAAGTATTCTTAAGATGGGTGGGCCCAAGTGCTTTGCACCAATTAATGATGTGATCGTGAGAAATCTTTACAGAATTCTAAAAGATCAAATCAAACATAAGTTATATATATATATTAAATAAAAACGTTCCAATTTGTAAAAAATAAGTTTGATGGCTTAGAATCGAATGCTCGATCTGAAAAGATTTTACTTTTGGTTGATCAGAAAAAGTAAGATTTGTATAATAACAAAACTTTCATTGTTGTTGTTAGCTTTCCAATTATTCTCACTTTGCTCTTAAAGGCATGGTTGTGAAAATCAGAACTGGAAAATAAATTGGAAGAAGGAAAGATTCACGATTCGATGGTTCAACCGGATTCGTAATCACTTTTATTTATTATCCTTTCCTTCATGTTTAGATAACAAGCTATGCATAGCAAATAATCTTCCTATTTCTTATCAACCGAGACCTACTATATACTGTAAAGTATGTTGTCAATACAAACCACTAAAGAAAAGTATTATTCTATTTGTACCTCTCTATTATCCCATGCTATAATTTTATTAGTATTGTGGCAGTAGAATTATCTTTCGCATGACTTGAGAAAATGATTACACATCTCCACAATTTGAGTAGGTCAAAAATGATCGACTCAAATCTATTATGATTGTCATTTATCTCAACATATTGTCATCGGTCAATTCTCAAATCATCATCGTTGCCGTTCAAATATATATGCATCTTGACAAAAATCTAAGAAACAATCGTATATCATTTATTTATTCGGACTTTCAAATATATCAAAACGTGGGTCATATCATTTAATTAAGCACTTATTTAGAACATCAAAACACCTATGAGCTTTGAGGCACAAACAATGCAAACTTGATGTATGTAATCATAAATTAACCCAACCCTCCTTTTAAGACTCATTATAATAATATGGCACAACTTGTTGAAACCTCTGACTTCCACAACTAAGTTGCTAATTAATGTGATGGACCAAATCAATCTCATATAGTTAATTCATGTGAAGGACCACTTCTATTTATATATTTAGCTGATGCACACTATTAATTCTCATTCCATTTGGCAATGTTGGTTGGCATTTAAGGACCCCATGCCGATTAGACTTGGCATCATTTCCTAAATCTCTTGACCATTTCCTTGTATTTTAAGAAAACAAAGCAGACTATCAGACTACTATTCTCAATGATTAGGTTCATTAATTATTATATCTCTAGTTATTATCTTCTTCTAAGACTTGTTCTTCATATCACTCCAGTCTTATCCATATATTATTTTTGGAGGCTAAGCCTTTTTTACTTTGGGATTGGTTTTCTTAGGCCATTATTAATGATAATTGAAAATTTTTTTTTTCAAGGTAACCATGGACTAGATCATCAACCATTATTTAGTTACTGATGAGCTTGATTTATTTAAACTTTTGTGGTTACCATAGAATAGTCGATGATTATCTCATTTTGTTCGTTGTCTTGAAGTGACTTGGTAGTGGAAGAAGTTGAGTCAAAAGAAATAGAATAGTAATGGTTACATAATTATGTTTGTAAGTATTATTAGAATCAGTAAGATTTAATAAAAAATCATATTAGTTGCGTGAATATCAAAAGAATTTTGTTTTATGTTGGAATTTTTGCAGCGGGAGGGATAATATAACTATGTAGGATCGCAAACCCTACAAATAAAGATAAGTTGAAAGTATCATATAAGAGGCATACGATTTCTTATATGATAAAATCATGAATAGAAAAATTAATAATAATAAGAGACCTAGTTTCGCTTGTATAAGTTGATGATTGCAAATAATGTCTTTTCTTCTAACTAAAGAAAAGCTTTAATATAATGCAACAAATTTAAATCTTTAGAAATGTATCATGTGGTTAGTAGAAGTATTGAAATGTCAAAGTTCTCATCGAACGATGAGGGTCAAGTGATAGTTGTTGGTAAATGTTAGAAGTTGAACTATGGAGGATGATTAGTCTCTTCGTTCTATTAAGAGAAGAGACTGAATGACTAGGAAGGCAATTGTAGAATGTCGAATATTAGTTGTTGGCATGCATATGATGACAATCGAAAGTGAAAGTCAAGATGGTTGTTGATTTTTAATTGTTCTCTTAGTAATCTTATGACAGGAGGGAGCATGAGTGGCCAAGACAGAGACTGAATGACACGAAGATGAATGTAAGATGTATCTGAAAGTTCGATAGGGATGTTCACTACAGGAAAACTCATTGTTACAGGTGGACAAAATCCGTCGGTAACAATGAAAATCCGCCGGAAATATACGGTTTCCAGCGGATTTCCGACAGAAATCTGTCCGACGGTAATTCGCGCGTCAGAAATATATTACCGACGGATATAATCCATCGGTAATATTTCTGGCAGATTTTTCGGCGTATTCCCGACGAAAAAATAACAAAAAATGACGTTATTATGTTATTAATTTCCAGCGTATGATCCGCCGGTATTGCCGGCGGAAATATCCGTCGGTAATACCGGCGGATTATACGCCGCAATAAACCGACGTTACTATTACCGTCGGAAATTCCGGCGGACTAAGCGCCAGAAATTTCCGGCGCATAATCCGCCGGAAAGTTCGATATATCGTATTACCGGCACCATTTCCGGCGGATAATCTGCCAGAAACCTGTAGCATTGACAAAAAAAAAATCTTCTTCCCTCTAAAATTAGATTTCCACAACCTGCAAACAAAACATATACAAAATAGATATACACAATGATGTCCACAACACAATAGATAATACACTATATAAACAATATAACAATGTTCAAAACACATACTCAACATATTCAAATATCCACAATTATATTACAAAACATGTCCAAAACACAAATATAAATGTCCACATCCGTAAAATGAATAAAAAATATCTTGTCTAAATCCGTTTCCTCCTCAGCTGTTGTACTCTTTCCACTGCTCATCTGCTCCCTCATCCTTTGCATTTCTTCTAACATTTGAGTTTGTTGGATTTGCATCTGCCGCTGTATCTCCATCTGCTGCTGCATTTGCTTCTGCCAATCAGCTTGGGCTTTCCGTACCTGTTCTAGCTCAGCTGTAAGGGCAGTTATCTGCTGGGTATATAAAGACTCCTGGGTACTAGATGAAAAACTGCAGCCACTAGATACTTGCCCTTCATATGCATAAGCCTGCGAGCCTAACCCGTACACTCTGCCGTGTTGCATTCCTCCTACCGCTTGCGACCAAGTGCAGTAGTCAGAATATTCAGTTGATCCGCCAGAAGAACCTTCACCTACTGCAGTCTAGCTCTCTCGAATCCGTGTATACTCCTCCTATGAAAGTGAATAAAGAATTAAGAAATTTTTAGATAATATTACAAAAATTAAACTTATATACTTACAAAAGCTTTCCTCGCACGCTCGTCAACCCATCGCTGGTCCTCCTGTCGCTTGTGGGTATGACTATGTAATTCAACAGAAGTGGGTTCTCTACCCAACACCGCTTTCTGTAACATACATATATTAGTATTCTTATTAAAGAAAATTATTAAAAGATTTTAAAATTTCTTACCAGACGTCTTCTATGCTCAGTATGTAGAACAGAACACCTAGTATGAAGGGAACTGCCCAAGCCCCCAACATCAGAAGCTCTGTTCTGTCTGTTTTGATCCCTCTTCCTGCTATAGTCTGGGCTACTCCAACCAGCGCTCAACTCTGCCCATACACTCTCAGCCATCCAAAGTGGTCGCTGGCCTGACTTTCTAAGATCTATAAACATGTCTCGCATACGATTCGAGCCACGCTTCTCAAAATTCTTTCTAATTCTATCATTATGTTGTGGCAGCCAACAAAAATTTTTCTGCATTTAAAAACATACAATAAAGAATATATATTTTTGTTAACTTATGTAAATAAAATATATAATACACAATATTTTAAATTAATTACAAACCTCAAACTCCCTGAACCACATGTTCTGTACTTCCTTTGGGACTTTCTGCCAAGAAAGATAAGGAGCATCGTATCTGCTCCGAATTATATCCCGTATTTTATGTATTGGCTGCTTTGACGGACGAAACCTGAAAGAAATATGTTAGTTGTCAAAAAAATTAAATCAATTTTATTTGCATAACTGAAATATAATTAATACATACGTGTCACCCTCAGGTTCAATCAACATGCGACCCTCTGTCGCCTGCTCTGGTGCAGCTGGGGTGGAAGGTCCACCTGTTGCGGGCTGAGGTGGTGCTGTAGTGGTCTGATATGGTGGTGGGATGTATAGTGCATATGGATATGGATATGGATATGGAAGAGGGCCACTATAAGGAGGTGGGGTTGGGAAGTAGGGGTAGAAAGGAGTACTCTGTGTGACATCAGGGGAAGGTAAGCGTGAGTCTGGTGAGTAGAACGTCTGTGGGCTACTAGCTCCAGGAGTAGGTAAAGGCGGGCTAGGCTGACTCTAGGTAGCAGGCTGAGATGAAGAGGTGCTCTCAGTACGTACAGGCCTGCTAGATGAGCCACCAACTGTAACCTTCTTGCACCTACCAAATATATTCTTTATCATTCCTCTCTGACGATCATCACCTGAAGCCATCTACACAAAAATTTAAGAAATATTAGCAACGGTAATTAAATAAATGCAAGCACAATAAAATTTCAATTAAACATAAAGCAGTAATTAAATAAATACAAGTACAACAAAAAATTATATACCTTATGATGATTCACTTTCATATGATGAAACTTCTGTACCACTATCATATTCGTCATGAATGTTCTCTAGATTTAAATCTACTTCCTCTAACTGCAACTCACTCTCAGTAGTTGCAATTTGATAGTCCACATCGTAAGCAAGATCTTTCATGTTTGACATAAACTCTTCTTGATGTGCTAGTGGTATTGAAGTAGTCTTCTCAATAACTCCCCTAGGTTTGGTCTTCATAACTACGAGCCAATCTTGTTTGCCTCGTACTCTACTCGGGTAATTAGTAAAGTAGACTTCGCTTGCCTGACTAGCAATGATGAATGGATCGAACTTTGAATATCTCCTTCCCCGCTTAACTTCTATTATATCATAAACTGGATATACTCTTGTACCTCTATTCAGTACTGGATCAAACCACTCACAGTTGAATAGATACACATTGTTACCATGTCCAGGATATTCCAACTGTATTATTTCTTGTAATACCCCGTAGTACTCAGAATCATCACCTGTATGGGTATTCCCTCTTACACATACACCAGAATTCTTTGTTTTCCTATCTTCACACCAAAACTTTGTTTGAAATTTGTAACCATTAACTAAAAAATTTTTATAACACTTCACAGCTCTATTTGGTCCCCAAGCTAGATCAAGTAGCCAACTATTTTGTAAAATACTATCTTGAGTGTGCACCTAATCAATAGGTGAAATGTCATTAGTAAAATAATTAACTAGTTAAAGACATTAATTGAAATGAATAATCATAATATGTACCGTATTTTTAAACCAAATAGGGATTTCTGTTTCCACTATCTTTTGTACTTCTACTTGTTCTGTTGTGTTCAAACCATTAATAAAACTCCTGTAAATATATATTAAGATTTAGATTGAATTCATGAGTAATAAATTTATGAGCAAGCTTATTCATACTTACTCGAGATATGACTCAACTTCATCACAGTTCAGCAAGATATATAAAGTGGCAACTTGCATCTCCTTATCAGTCAAATAGCGCATTGTGCTAGCGCCTAAGGGTTCACCATTTTCTTTGAATACAGATAAGTTTGAGGATTGAGCCATTTTTTCAGGTGCAGTGCTCTGACTTGATTGTGAGGCTATTTCAAAGTAATACGAACAAAATTGGGTTGTCTCGTACATTAAATATGCTTCGCATATTGAGCCTTCAGAATGTGCTTTGTTTTTAACAGTCTTCTTAAGTTTATTTAAATATCTCTCAAAAGGATACATCCACCGATACTGAACAAGTCCACCAACTCTAGCTTCATATGGTAAATGCACGGGAAGATGCTCCATAGAGTCAAAGAAACCTGGAGGAAATATCTTCTCAAGTTTACAGAGAATAAAAGATATATGCTGCTCCATAAGAATCAGGTGCTCTGCATTTAGTTTTGAGGAGCATAAATCTTTGAAGAAGATATTAAGCTCGACCAAAGGCTTTAAAATTTAATCCGGCAGATAACTAAAGGCAGTTGGTAGCAGACATTACATAAAGATATGACAGTCATGACTCTTCATACCAAATAATCTCCCAGTCCTAATGTCAACACATCTGCTTAGATTTGAAGAATATCTATCAGGTACCCGTAAACTCTTGACCCATTCACAAACAACTCGTCTCTGCTCTAAAGTCAAGGTAAAAGGAGCTTTTGGTTTTAAAATTTTTCCATTCCCACCATCCTTCAATTGTAATGCTTTCCTCCTACAAATCTCCTTTAAGTCCATCCTTGCTTTTATGTTATCTTTGGATTTATCTTTGATGTCCATGACTGTATTGAATATATTATCAAAGATATTTTTCTCTATATGCATCACGTCTAAGTTATGTCTGATCAAGTTTATCCTCCAATATGGTAATGACCAAAATATACTTTTCTTGGTCCAATTGTAGTTGACACCATACCCTGGCAATTTGTAATCAGCTAATGTTGGAGAATCCACTATTGTGGGCATGAAACTTACTCTTTCAAATATTTCTTCACTAGTTAAATTTAGAGGAGGTGGTGACATAACCATTTTATTTTTGATAAAACTATCCTTATTTCGCCTGAAAGGATGATCTGTAGGTAAGAACATGCGATGACAGTCGAACCAAGTGTTCTTCCCTCCGTGCTTTAAAGTAAATGACTTTGTATATTCCATATAATGTGGACAAGCTAATTTTTCAGAAGTGTTCCAACCTGAGAGCATACCATATGTGGGAAAATCACCAATTGTCCAAAGTAATGCTGCTCGCATAATGAAGTTCTGTTTGGTAGAGATATCATATGTACTTACTCCCTCTTTCCATAATAAATTCAAATCATTAATTAACGGTTGAAGGAATACATCAATCTTTGCTTTTGGATTGTGTGGCCCTGGAATGATAAGCGCCAAAAACATATAAGGAGTTGTCATGCACAACTCTGGAGGAAAATTGTATGGAGTAAGTATCACAGGCCAACATGAGTAAGGTGAAGCAGACTGGCTAAATGGAGTGAAATCATCTGCACATAAATATAATCTTATATTTTTTGATTCTGAGGCAAAGGTGGGATTTATACGATCAAAGTGTTTCCAGGCATCTGCTTCTGACGGATGTGTAATAAAACCTTCTTGTGAGATATGTTCTTTATGTCATCTCATATGTGCAGCAGATCTCATGGATGCATATAACCGTTGCAGTCTAGGAATTATGGGTAAGTAAAATAACCTACTAACTGGCACTTCCTTCAGCTTTATTTTCGTGATAGATTTTGATTTAAATCTTGGTGCGTTGCAATAACGGCATACAATTTCTGATTGATCATCTTTATAGAATAACATACATCCATTGACATAATAATCTATCTTTGTGTATGTCAAACCAAGCTTGGAAACTAGCTTCTTAGTCCGATATAAATCTGTAGGAATTATATTATCTGCCGGATTGGTTTCTTTGAGCAGCCCAATGAATTGATTAAAATATTTACGGGGGACATTATATTCTACCTTGATGCTTAACATCTTAACAGCAATGGATAACTCTGAGTGAGTAGTGCAACCCTTCCATATTGGTTGTTGAGAAGTATGCAGTAGATCATAAAAATTTTGAGCTTCTTTATTAGGTGACTCAGGATTAGCTTCTGTATACTGTTCAAATTATGCTCCACTTGCATCATGAATTAAGTCCTCAAGATTAGGTATGATATGCTCTTCCTCACCTATAGTAGCACTTATCGATGGGCCACATCGAGAATCGAAATGTGGTTCATACTCACCATGAGAAGTCCAATACCAATATTCTGGCATGAAGCCTCGACGATATAGATCAACAGTAACATCATCTGGGCTTAGGTAGACCTAATTTTTATGTTTAGAACATGGGCAACGAATCATTCCATCTTTGATGAAGCTGGGCAGTTGAAAAGCTGTCTGAATAAAAATATTCACCCCTTTGATGAACTCATCGGTTAATGTCTTTCTTCCTTGCGCCAATCGATTATACATCCAACTTCTTTGAGTTCTGATATCTATAATATAACCTACATATAATATGGATATATTAAATTTATTGAAGAAATATACAAAGACTCTTAGCCTGCTCAGAAGACAATCATTTTAATTAAGTGACCAAACCACGTACTCATCCACCTGAGCATCCTTATCTCTACAACACTTAACCTAATATTATGCTTCTCTTCTAATGGCCAATATTCTACACCATAAAGCATTGTAAATCCAACCACCATCTTATAGAATTTCCCCTTAAGGGGCTGTTTGGTATGCAGATTTCGGTCGGATTTGGGCGAAATCCATCCAAATGGCCTAAAATGCAAATCCAATTGTCACGGCAAATGAAATCCTCTCGAGACGAAAAATTCCCCCGATTCGCTCTAAATACCGGATTTTCGAAATTCCACTGATCATGGGAGTCCATCTCCCTGCTCTTAGACATTCCTACGAAAGCTACGTTGTAAATCCGGATTTTCTAATGGCCAATATTCTACACCATACTGCATGGGTTGGTTTGGTTGGCCAAATCCCTCTCCTTGCCCTAGACCCACTTAAGTAAACTCCTCAAACAGTTTTCAGGATTTAACCCCTTTAGGATTTGGTAAATTATTTAATAAATCCAGATTTAGAGAATTTACAAAATCCTACTTAAATGAAATCCTAGGTTCTACCAAACAGCCCCTAAGCTTGAGGGGGACTTTTCTATCACACAACAAGCCCAATGCATTCCTCCACTTCAACAATCCAATTTGAATTCTACTAATAATATCACACAATGGTACAATTTAGTAAGAACATCCATGACTAAAGAAAAGAGAGTGTTACCTCCACACCAAGGAACGTCGTCGAAGGAATTCCGAAGGAACGCGTCGAAGGAGCGAAACCTAGCGGTGAAGGAACGTCGTTGGAGTGTCGTCGGAGCATCTCCGGAGAAGGAGAGTCCGCCGGTTCGCCGGTCCGCCAGTCCGCCGGCGTCGAAGGAACGGAATACGTCGTCGGAGCAGAATCGAACACAAAAGTCGAACGAGACGAGAATGAGGAACCAGGCGCGGGATGGCTCGAAATAGGGCCTTTACCAGCGGATTTTCCAGCGGATACTCCATCGAAACTATTACCGGCGGAACATCCGCCGGTTATAGTTCGTCGAGTTTAAGTAAGCCGGCGGAAAATACGCCGGTACGACCACCGGTAATTTCCGGCGGATATTGCGTTGGAAAATGAAACTTTTCCGGTGCAATTGCATCGTATTATCCGCCGGTAAGGAAATTTCGTCGCACAATTACCGGCGACAAATCCACCGGTAATTGCGTCGCTAGTTTCCGGCGGATACCATCCGCTGGAAATTTTGACGGTAACAGACAATTTTCCTGTAGTGATTAAGCCCTGATGAACTAGTCCTGAGGCTAACCAAGAGGGGGGTGAATTGGTTATTTTAAAAAATTTGAGAGCAACAATAAAAACCTTTTCGATGATTTGCAGTGAAAACAAGTAAAAACACACAATCGAAAAGATCAAACACTAAATTCACCCAAGCAGGTAATCACAGAAAACTAAAGTGCAGAAAGTAATCAGAAAGAACACACCATATTTTTATAGTGGTTAGGTCAACTTGACCTACGTCCACTCCCCGGAGCCTCCGCTTCGGGTATTGCACTAAACCAAAAGTGACTCTCCTTTTGCTCCCACAGCAAGGCGAAAAAACCTGTACAAAAACTCCTTTTCACCGACACGGTGAGGCAGAGAACCTAACCTTCTTTCGCTTCCTCCTGAAGCTGGCAGAGAACCTCGGACTCCTTTCGCTTCCTCCTGAAGCAGGCAGAGAACCTGACCTCCTTTCGCTTCCTCCTGAAGCGGGTAGAGAACCCAGATCTTCTTGCGAACAATCCTCCCACAAAGAACACCGATGAGAACAGAGACGACGAACGGAGAAGACGACTCTGATCCTTGCTTGGAGCAACCTTTGTGAATCCCTCACAAACTCCCCCTCACAAGATCCTCTCTCTCTCCCAAACTCTCTCTCTCTAGGGTTTCTCTGGAAAAGAAAGTGTCAAAATATTTTTCTTATTGAAAGAAAAAGATCTTTTATATGAGGGCTCAAAATTTACCCTAAATCTCAACTGGTCGGCCTAGATCGTCCAGGATAATTGATATATTGTCCTGTACGATCAGTTCAAAATCAGCTATTTCAACCTGGACGATCTGGCTCTTCTGGACGATCAGTGAAAAAAGTTATTCTGATCGTCCCGTATGATCCTGCGATCGTCCGGGACGATTAGTGCAAATTCAGAAATTTCGTCCAGAAGACCGCTCGGGTCGTCCAGAGAAACTTGTGCTGGACGACTTAAAAATGACTTGATCATCCAGGACGATAAGGGTATCGTCCTGTACGATTAGTTCAAAAAGTGCCAAAATCTTCCTGAGCACCGCTCTGGACGTACAGCTGAAACACACTAGACGATCATGATCGTCCAGGACGATCCTGCGATCGTCCCATACGATATGATCATATCAATCAAATATTAATTGCTTTCCTTAATTACCAGACTAATTTAGGCATGATTGTACTGGATCATCCAGGACGATATATGTATCGTCCGGGACGATCAGACCAAATATCTTAAAATAAAAACTTGCCTAACTTGATCTGGCGGCTGAGAATTTTTGATTTGAGCCTATCGTCCCGTACGATGTAATGATCGTCCAGGACGATCGGTTTAATCAGACAGACTTAACTTGGTCACCCTAATTAGGGTTTTTGTTTTTACTTGATCGTCCAGGACGATGTGAATATCGTCCAGGACGATCTGAACAAGAACTTGAACAAAAACTCTAATTCACTCAAGCTCTCCCCCTGAGTGTGTGTATGTAAGGTTACTTAGCTAGGGGATCAATTACATTACAATTGACTCAAGAAAAGAAAAAACAGTATATTTTAGACACACTTGGACCCGATCTTGAGTTAGCTTGAGTTGCTCTTGATCTTTTGTACCTGAAATGGGTTAGCTAAGCAAAACACAATAGAAACATATTTGTCATCATCAAAACCAGATTTGCAACAGTATCTCATGGCTGCTAGGTGTCGGATATTAAACAATGGTCATTAGAAGGTGTTGGAAGATATATGACATAGAACCCATATATTGGATGATGGTCGGTAGTCAACCAATTTGTTCTTATATAATATAATAGAATATAAAAAAATTAGATTTGAATATTTTGATCCAACTTTTCATATATATATAACATAATATAAAAATATATTGCATCAAAATAATCTGATTCAAAATTGATGAATATGAATTTGTAGATATCGGATTCATTTTAAGATAGTGCTAATTGATTAGATATATGTTACACTCATCTAAAAAAATAAAATAGATCATCAATTTTAGACCAGCTTAGTCTACCCCTTTACTTTTCTAATATACAATTAATATCATAAATGTGAAAATTGATATAACTTCATATTTTTTTTAATTTGTAAATAGTTAATAATCCTAAATAATTTATACAAACTAATTTCCTATTTTCATTTTGAAAAAAAAAAAGTAGAATCTCTTGATATCATTTATTTAAACATAAATTAAAAAAAAATTATTTTTTTAATATTAATGTTATATATTAAAATTTTATATTATACTAATTTAAATTAAATTAAATAGTTATCATATATATTCTGATATAACTTTATTATAATATTCTAACACAACTTTACCTTTTAATTTCTTCTTTTAAGAATCTAATGGGCATAATATACATAAATTTTTGATGAGATTATTAATTTCATTTATGAAGATCAAATGGATCATATAATATCAAATTTGGGTCCAAAAATATATCATATAAATTAGAATATAGCACAGAAAAAAAATTATTTCTAAAATAACCTTAAAAATAAAAATTAAAAATCTATTCATTTTTATGAAATTATATAAACATCAACGCTGACCTCCCTTGAAACAAAAACAATAAAGACAAAAGCTTCAATTAATTTTTTATTTTTTTATCGCAATTTATTTATTAAATTATATTCAGAATGGTAAACGCGGACGTTACGTATGATCTTAAATATTTTTGTTTTGGTAAACGCTTCAATAAAAAAAAAAATTTATTTGGTTGAAATGCAGATATTTGAATTCGTGACAATTGTGGCCTTGTGAATTATCGAATAAAAAATAAGACCATTTTATGGCCGAATTGGGTTTTTATTTTTTTATGTTTTTGACAGTCAAAATATGAAGAAGTATTAATTGGCAGACGTTGGTGCCTTATTTGACGTCGTCGCCGGCTCTTAAGAAAAGATGTAATTTTTAAGTTATAGCTTTCATTTGGTAGTGGAAAGAATGATTAACAAATGATTACTTAGAAGAAATATTTTGTGTGTATAATATATATATATAATAAGGACGTGGAAGCTTCTTTGCATAAGTTTGTTTACTTCTATAATTCGATACGTCTCACATTAATATTGATATATCCTCAAAAAAATTATATTGATCGGGCACGGATCTTAAAGTAAAATTAAATTGAAAATTTCAAAAATTAAATCGGAGATCATATGAACTACGATTTCAGCAAACTTATAGTCGAATTGAACATCTCGGAAATACGAACTCAACAACACCAAATTCAACTCAATTCGAATCCAAATGGATCAAAATCAACGACCCGAAGAGTTTTTGGAAGGTTCAAACCATAATTTGGTTACCAAACGGTTTCCAAATGTGACATGTTTATAATCGAATTGAGCGGCTCAACGACAAATCCAACGATCCCAAGATCGTTGAATTCTGATATCATTAAGACATTCAAATGCCCAATAAACGGTCCACGATCAAAGGATTTAACATCGGCCGTCCATTCAAACCACTCCCAAATTACCCTTGATCTTTCTTCTATTTACTAGTCATGTCACTCTCAGAAAACTATAAATAGACCCCTTATTTCTCATGGAAAGGGGGCAAAGCAAGAAGTAAGAAGAGAAGGAATAGAAGGAAGTGTTCTCTTGCCAGCAGACTCCTCCTCGACCATCTCCCGGCCACCGACCAACGCCGAACTTTAGCCCATCACCGGATTTATACGCGATGGGCAGACTTCTTCCTGTCGACAGACCTCTACCGGTCGCCGGATTTTTACCTGACGCCAAACTTCCGCCTGTCGTCGGACCTCTACCCGTCGTCGGATTTCTACCGGACGACAGACTTCCGCATGTCGTCAGACTTCTGCTTGTCACTGCACTGTCATCGAATTTCTACTCGAAGCCGGACTTCCTCCAGTCATCGGACTTCTACACGTCGTCGAATTTCTACCTGACGCTAAACTTCTGCCTGCCAAAGAACTTCTGCCCATCGCCGAACTGTCACTGGATTTTTACTCGAAGCCGGACTTCCGCCTGTTGCCAGACTTTTGCCCATCGCCGGACTGTCGTCGAATTTCTACCAGACGCCAGACTTCCACCCGTCACCAAACTTCAACCCATCACCAGACTTTCGTCGGACTTCCGCCCGATGCCGAACTTTTGCCCGTCACCAGACTTTCGTCGGACTTCACCCGACGCCAAACATCCTCCCATCACCGAAGATCTACCCATCACCGGACTTTCTTCGGACTTCTACCAGATGCCGATCTTTCTCTTGTCGTCAGATTTCTACCCAACGTCGGACTTCTGCCCGTCGCCGGAATTTTGTTGGACTTCTACCCAACGTCGAACTTCCACCCATCGCCAGATTTCTTCCCAACGTCGGACTTCCACTCTTCGCCAGACTTCTACCCGTCGTCAGACTTTCATGGGACTTCTACCCGACGTCGAACTTTTGCATATCATCGAATTTCTACCTGACGCCAGACTTCTGCCCATCGCGAACTTCTGCCCGCCACCAGACTTCTGCTCGTTGTCGGACTGCTACAGGACGTCGAACTTCCGCCCGTCATCGGATTTCTATCGGATGACAAACTTTCGCCCATCGCCAAATTTTTAACTGATGCCGGACTTCCTCCCGTCGCCAGACTTCCTCCAGTTGTCAGACTTTCGTCGGACTTATACCCAACGCTGGACTTCTTCCCATCGCCGGATTTCTACCCGACGCCAGACTTCCACCCATCGCCAAACTTCTGCCCGTCTTCAGACATTCGTCGAACTTCTACCCTACATCAGACTTCAACCCAGCGTCGAATTTCTACCTGACACCGGACTTCTGCCCGTTTTTGGACTTCTGCCTGTCACAGAACTTTCGTCAGATTTTTGCCCGATGCTGAACTTCTGCCCGTCATCAGATTTTTACCCGACGCCAGACTTCCACCAGTCTCCAGACTTTTTCCCATCGATGGACTTCCGTCGGGCTTCTATCTGACACCAAACTTCTTTCCATCATTGAACTTCTGCCTGACGCATAACTACCGCCCATCATCAGACTTTCGACCTCCGTCGCCAGCCGACTATGGTCCTTTCGGCCTCTATAGCAAGATTGCGATCCTTCCGACCTCCGTCGCCTGACAATAGTTTTTTCTTACCACTATCGCCCGCCGATTACGGTCCCTCCGACCACTGTCACTAGACTACGATCTTTCCGACCTTCGTCGCCCGCCAACTATGGTTCTACCGATCAAATAAATATATCAATAGTGATTCTTTCAAGTCTCATCATGTAATGCATTTTATATGATGTATATTTATTATATCAAACCAAGGCCTACCCCCAATGAAGGGACTCATTTGTAATTGACTACAAGCAATAGTGGATTCATTCAAACTGGGCCAAGCCCTGTGGTTTTCCACTTTTCAGCGTTTTCTACGTAAAAATTTTGGTGTCTCTTATGAATACTACACCCTCTATTTTATCTTATTGTGTGCTAGATCTTCGTATAAAGCTAAGATGTTAAACCATACATTTCTCTATCGTCACGAATATTCCAGGACGCAACAATTATTATTATTATTATTATTATTATTATTATTATTATTATTATTATTATTATTATTATTATTATTATTATTATTATTATTATTATTTAGGTTAATACAAATGGAGCTTAATTTCTAGTAAAATAAACATGTACGAAAGATGGGAAAGATTTGGGATGTCAACAAATAATCCGACCAATTAATCCAACCTGAAAAAATGCAAGTTCGTGTTAACTCATTTAATAAACCGATCAGATTCAAGTTGACCCACGAACTTATTTTCACATGAAAATGACTCATTAAATATAAATTTTTCTTAGTTTTTTAACTTATGTGTATAATCTTATTATTTTTTTATCAAATATTCTAATTTTAAAGTTAATAAGTTATAAAAAAAATTTTAGCCACAAGGGATTTCAAGTTACTTTTTTGGGGGATTTACATACATACCACTTTATTTCATACTATTTACATATATAACACTCAAAACTTTAATATTACATTCCTACCACTTATATAAAATTTTAATATCAAATATATCACTCAAATATTTCATTCTTATCATCCATATCACCTTATAAACTTTAATATTTCATTCCATGCACCCATATTTGATCCATGGGTGATAGGTATATAATATTAGAGTTTTAGATGTTAGATATGTAAATAGAATAAAATAAAGTGGTATGTATGTAAATCCCCCTAGTTTTTTTTACTCATTTAATAAGCGGGTCCAATTCTGGTTGACTAGATTTAGGATAGGTCAATGTTTTGATCAGATTCAAACCTGACCAATTAACCCATTTTGACACCCCTAGAAAAATAAGGGATCCAAAGAGATATACAAATAGATTAGCTCTAAATAAAAGTATAAAAAATATATATTAAAATATTTTCATACAAATTATATTTTAATAAATTTAAAATTTATTAAATTTACTTTGATAATAGTGTAATAAGAACTAGCAATTGTCTTAAAGCCATCTAAATAAGCCTTGGACTACAAGATGGAATATTTCACAAAATAAGCTTTGAAGCATTCTAACTTAAAGTAGTCAATTTTGCCAAAATTGAAAAAAATGTATTTCTTAGTATCAACAAAGGAGATGCAATCTTGAATAGGCTCTATCATCATCCTCCAAAGGCTATTGCTATGTCATCAAACAAGAAGGATGACATAGCAAGGTCGCCCTTTGGAGGAAGATTGAAAATAAGGAGAGGCAAGTCAATCAAAAGGTCACAAATTAACATACCATCAATAAAATAGAGGGAAATTTTAACATTGTTGCCAATAAATATAATTATTTAGAAAAACTGAATGTTGATTTTAAATGATATTGCATATATAAGAATGCTGCATATAGATTGAAAAAAGATGTTACACATAAAATACTAACATACCACACATTACAATGGGATCTTTAATTTGGAGCATTCATGGATAATAACTTATTGATATCAAAACACCTTTAACTTGGTTTATTTTATTAGATGGGCTCCAGTATAAATATGTGAAAATAAAACATCAATCATAAAAATAACTTTTTTTCCTTTTTTTTCTTTGGGATAAAACCCACATAAAGGGGCTTACGCGTTAAGATAATTAAAAAATTACAAGAACTAAGTGAGTCCATAACCCTCTAAAAATACATCAATTGAAAGAAAACCTACGAGCCTTTGATTCATTCTATTACAAAACACAAACAAAAGAAAAGAAAAGTAAACAAGGAAGACAAAACAGCAAGAGGACCACCCAAAAGTGACATCCAGAAGAAACAACTATCAACACCATGCTCCAACCAACTCAGTAATCCAAGGAAGACAGCCCTGAAGGTCAACATCAGGTCCCATCATGAATAGCAAGACGAGCACCAATGAAGTTATTTCTTTGATTTTCTCTTACGATGCTTCCCACTGCCATGGGAAAAGGTCTCATGCACAATGTGCCCCACCTACAAAGCATAAATCTTTTGCAATTCATCCACATCATCAACTAAATCACCCCCGACACCCCCGCATGATGAGGAGAAGGAATCCTTCAACCAATCCGATGGGTCATCATTATTCAAAGTTAAAGCTAATTGAGCTTTCAATTCAGCAATAGAAACAACTGAAATAGGAACATCAAAAACATGCTCATTTCCCTTAAAAACCTCCATATGAGGAGTCAACTGCACCCCCAAAGAAGCCACGAGTGAGACATGAATGATAGCATTCAAATCTCTTGAAGACTCAACTAAAACAACCTTGTTAACATCACACAAATCTATGTTAAGCCTTTCGAGAGCATTACCTAAACAATGCCCACCATCCACATTTTGCTTTGCATCAGAAACAACATTATCATTGGAAGAATTAACCCTGGCAACGACATCATCTACCATATCATCAAGCGGGTGATCCAAACCAACCGATTGAGGATCCAAATTGTCAATAGGCTTAGCCGAAATATCAGCAGCAAACAAATTATCTAATCCAATAGCACCAGCAATAAGAGGGGTTGAAAGCACAGGTTCTGACAAAAGCTCAGTACCATATGTAACCAAGGGAAGATCAACAACTTGTATACCAACATCACTAACAACATCAGCTTCCCACACCCGAGAATCATTCCAACACCACCATTACCTTGAGAGGACTGAATAGAAGGAGGGGGATTTCCATCTAAATCGACAGTATTCAAAGTAGCAGATGCATTCATAATGGCATTCCCATCAGACAGAGTGGGATTAAACATAATAGGAGGACCAATATTAGGAACAGAGGAATGGGAGAAAAATTTACCCCTAACATGCCCAATGCATTTACAAGAATCACAAAATGATAAAAAATCCTCCATCTCAACCATCTGTATGTAACCGAACTTTTTAGGGCCAAGCCAGACTTTGTCCGAATATTTTTTGGTGATGTCAAGCTCAATAAAAACTAGTATAATAGAGGCTCGAGAACCCACAGATGTAGCATTGTTGACTTTTAGGGGCCGACCAAACATAGAACCCAAAGCATGAAGGATCCGTGGAGAAAGATGTGGCCCAAATTTTGGAAAGGAAACTCAAATGAAAATCACATGGGACTCAACACCTATATTAAGAGAAGAGGACCATTTGTTTACTTTCATGAAACAATTATTTACAAAATAGGATATGTGACAAAAGACTCTGCTATAATCTTGATCATTTGACAACTTAATCAGAATATACGACATATCAAGTAAAGTCACAGAAAACTCAGCAATAAGTTTAAGGTTGAAGAAAAACTTATGAATAAAATCCAAACTAGGACGGCATGATGAAAAAAGACCCACCAACGCAAATTAGAATGGAGCCGCAAGCGCATGAATCTCATCTTCGGAGATCCACAATGAAGGAATACCATGAAATGAAGATGGTTTTAACTCAAGAAACCCACCATGAGCGGAAGATCCAATTAGGGTATCAACAAAAGATTTTGATTTCACATATCCACCCAAAAAGCCAGGATCACAAACTCGAATCGCGGCCATTCCGACCGCCAAGGTCTGGAGGAGGACGACACAAGAACCAAACAGAAACTACCCACAACAACAAAAGAAATAGGAAAAGGGAAGGAACTTCCCTGAACACAAGGAGTCCAGCATGCGGGAGGCAGACGTGAAACCACCGGGAGGGAAAAGCCCTAGCGAACAAGCTGCCAAACTTCCCAGAGCACCTGCAGCCAAAGCAACGGGGACGGGAGGAGACCAGTATGTGGGAGGCAGACGGGAACGAGCCGCCAGTGATGAGAGTGATAGGATCTGTCTACCAATCATAAAAATAACTTACCTTGATATGTTAGTTGGGAACTTTGGCTACCAATCAAAAGGTTCTGAGTTTGATCTTGTATATATGATGTATATATGAGTTTGCCTTAATTTGCATGAATGTCCCCCCCCCCCCCCCCCCCCCCCCCCCTCCCCGACCCTACACGCAAAAAAAAAATTTATTAAAGCCAACAAACATGGACACTAGAACACATATGAGATTAACAATTTTTTTATGATGTCATAAGGAGTCGTATGTGATTATGTTTTATTTTATGTTAATTTAATTTTAATTATATTTTGGTAAGTGACATATCATAAAAAAATAATCATGTTCGGGCACGAATCTCGAGGAAACAACAAGTTAGAAGTTCTAAAAGTAAATTTGGGACCATCCAAACCCTGATCTCAGTAAACTTATAATCAAACTGAACATCTCAAAAAGATGTACCGAATGACACCAAATTCGACCTGATCCGAGCCCAAATAGATCCCAATCGAATACCTGAAGCTCATTTGGAAGGTTCAAATCATAAAATGGATGACCAAATGATTTTTAAACACAACATGCTTATAGTTGAATCCAGCGGCTCGACGAGACGAATCCAACGAGCCCAAGATCGCTAAATTGTGATGTCATTAAGACACTCAAATACTCGATGAACGGCCCATTAAGGGTGTCGACATCGGCCGTCCATTCAGAACACTCCCAACATGCCCTTGAACTTCTTCCTATTTATTGTTCATGTCACTCCCAAAAAATTATAAATAGACTCCTCATTCTTCATTGAGGGGAACCCAAGCAAGGAAGAGAGAGAAATATGAGTTATTTTGCCACCAGATTCTTCCTCCTCGACCATCGCCCGGCCACTGATCACCGCAAGACTATCACCTGACTTCTGCTCTGCCACCGAACGTCGTCGCACTATCGTTGAACTTCCGCCCGACCACCAGCTCTCAGCCTTCTCGACCACCAGCTGTCGTTGAACTTTCACCCGACCGCCAGCTGTCGCTGGACTTCCGCCAAACCACCAGCTATCTCTGGACTTCCTCCCAGCCACCAACTGACTTTAGATTTCTACCCATCCACCGTACGTTGTTCGATTTTTGTCTGATCCCTGTTTGTAGCAAGATTTCAATATGACGGTTGACTTTTTAATATGATCGTCCTCAGTCTCAAGGATAAACCAATCATTTGTAATCTATTCAAACACTAGTAGAATCATTTCAACTGGGCATAGCCCCGTGATTTTTCCCTTCAGGATTTTTCATGTAAAAAATTCTAGTATTTATGTTCTTTCTCTATTTGTGAGCTGAATAATTATGCAATGCTAAAACGTGAAATTTGATACTTTACCGCAGTGAATATTCTAGCCGCAACAATAAAAAATAAAATATATTTAATAACTAAAAAAATATTCTATTTGCATTTTATACGGCGGTCAACAATGGTGGTTGGCACTTGGCAATAATAGCCAATAATTGGCATAAAGCTATGGTGGCGAACAACAGTAGACAACAGCTAATAGCCATAATTAGGATAGTATTATAGATTTTTTAAAAATACTTAAAACATCTAAAAATTGTTTTAGATATTTAAATAATAATAATTTGATTTTAGAAACAAAAATAAAAATATATAAAAAATATCTCAACAATGATAGAAATAAACCACAATTTTATTTAACTTTCTCTAAATTGCACTCCTATCATAAATTTTTTACAGTATATACTTGTTGCGGACTCAAATATACGCGGCGATAGAGTTTAATATTTCTGTCTCAGCGTTGTACGTATATTCAGCACACAAACAGAATCGAAATAGTAACACCAGGATTTTTACGTGGAAAACCCTGGAAAGGGAAAAAACCACGGGGCCACGCCCAGTTGAAATAGTTCCACTAGTGTCGTTTGAAGTACACGAGGCTGATCCGTCCTTTAAATTCAGGACGATCAGATTACAATGAGTATCAGTTACAAGGACAAGCAGAGTTCCGACGTCACTCGGGGTGTCGAGCAGAATTCCGGCGTCACTTGGAAAGAAGTCCGGCGTCTGGTAGAATTCCGGCGTCGGGCAGAATTCCGACGTTGCTCCCGTGTCGGGCAGAGCTCCGGCGTCCCTCCGGCGCCTGGTGGTGCTTTGGTGGTGTTCCGGCAGTGTTCCGGCGGTGTTCCGGCGGTGGTCGAGGAGGAGTTATTCCCTCCTAGACTTCTCTCCTCTTCTTCTTCTCTTTCTTCTCTTCTTCTCCTCTTGGCTTGGGTCCCCTCTTAAGAGAAATGAGGGGCTATTTATAGTTTTTCTGGAGTGGCATAGCCTGTAAATATGTGAGGGATCAGGGGCAAATAGGGAGTGATCCGGATGAACGGCCGATATTGAATCCCTTGATCGTGAACCGTTTATCAAGCATTTGAAGGTCTTAATGATATCAGAATTCTACGATCTTGGGCTTGTTGGATTCGTCTCGTCGAGACGCTCGATTCGACTATAAGCTCGTCAAAATCGGAGACCGTTTGGTAACTCAAATTGCTGTTCGATGCTTCCAACAGTGCTTCGGATACTTGATTTGGACTCATTTGGGCTCGGATTGAGTCAAATTTGGTGTCGTTGGGTTCGTATTTCCGAGACGCTCAGTTCGACTATAAGTTTGTTGAAATCAGAGTTTAAATAGTCTCCGAATTAATTTTTGAAGTTTCCAACTTGAGTTTTTCCTCGAGATTCGTGCCCGATCAAGATAATTTTCCGATGACGTATCAGTTGCCCCCCCTATTTTTGGACGACAAAGCTCCAGGAGTCCAAAAATATATGTGTCGGTTTTTCACTTTGGCAAAATCGCAAAAATTTGCGTTCCAAAAATTAAATGTTTGCTCGAACTTGATCATAGAGGCCCCGTTGAGCTCCGAAAGTGTCAAAATTGAGTCCGGAACGTCGAAAAACGTGTCCGGGGACCCCAAAAACGTCGAATTTGGACCGTCCGGGCCCAAAATCGGAGCCCGGTAACGCGTAGGCGGCCGAACCGGCCGGCCGGCCGGCCTGCCGCCGGCAGCCGCCGGCGGCGGCGCCCGCGCGGGCGCGCGGGCAAGGGGCGCGCCCCTTGGCGCGCTCCAGCAGTTAGAAAAAAAAATTTTTTTTTTTTTTTTTTTTTTTTTTTTCTGTGGGGCCCGCATGGATTATAAAAAATCCCAAAAATCCGAAAAAATCCGAAAAAATTCCAAAAAATTCCGAAAAAATTCCGAAAAATTCAGAAAAATTCGAACTTTCTTCTAGAAGCCTCCTCCCTCCAATTTTCAAACATTTTCCCCCTCTTTTTTTAATTTTTCCCTCTCTTTCTCTCCCCTTTTCATCCTATAAATACCCCCCTTGTGGTAATGAAAATTTGCACCACATTCTCCTCTTCCCCTGGCCTTCTAGCTTTTGGCATTCTGAGGCTTTCCGCCGTTTTTAAGTAGGTGACTTTCCCTACTTGATTTGGCGCCCCTCCTTTTGCACAGAAGTTAGCGGTTTTCCTCTCTTCTCCCCTCTAGCTTCTGGCATTTTGAGGCCTTCCGCTGTTTTTGAGTAGGTGATTTTCTCCACTCGACTCGGCGCCCCTCTCTTTGCGCAGAAGTTAGCGGCTTTCCTCTCTTCTCCCATCTAGCTTCTGGCATTTTGAGGCCTTCCGCTGTTGTTGAGTAGGTGATTTTTCCTACTTGATTCGGCGCCCCTCCTTTTGCGCAGAAGTTAGCGGCTTCCCCTTTTCAGGAAGGGGAGCGGGATGGGAGTTGGAAATTTCTCTCCTTTAAGAGATCATGTGGAGGTGAGATTTAGTCGGAGAGAGTCTGATGGCGGTCAGCGGCCGGGTGGAAGTTCGGTGGCGGGAAGAAGTACGGCGTCGGGTAGAACTCCGACGAAAATCTGTCGGCCAAAAGAAGTCCCACGACGGGTAGAAATTTGGTGTCGGGTAGAAGCCCGACAAACATCAGACGACAGGCAGAAGTCCGACGTCATGTAAAAGTACAGTGTCGGGTAGATATCCGACGGGGGTCCGACGACTGGCAGAAGTCCGACGTTGGGTAGAAGTTTAGCGTCGAGTTGAAGTCCGACGAGGGTCTGGCGGCGTGTAGAAGTCCTCCAACGGGAGGAAGCTCAGCATCGAATAGAATTTCGATGTTAGTTTGTCGATGATGGACGATCGGGTGGAAGTCTGTTGGCAGTTAACGACCAAGTTGGGAGCAGAAGGAGAGAGTTCCACGGTGCTGCTATCAGCAGTTGAACGAGAAAGCCAATGATGGCTGATATGAAGTAAAGGACCGCCGACAGATATCCGACGAAGGGTCGATGATGGCGGGTGTCCAGTGGCATTGTGTTAAGGCGATATTCATCCATATTGAAGTGTGCCAACATCAGATATTACTGGATCAAGGGGCCGAAGTAGTGTGATATGCCAACATTTTGGCAATACACTAACACTGAGTGGAAATCTGATGATGATCCAGTTATGTCCTTTCTTTGAAGGAGCAGTTGTAGGAGATGCTTGCGTGCAGTAAGGGAGAAGTCACTTAAATCCACCAAGGATATTTGACTGTGTTAAAGTTGCTTATTGCTTGATGATACTAGTTTGTACAGATGATGCCAATGTACTTTTCAATTTCAACTTCTAGTGAGAATAAATGTACACCTGAATCTGGATTTATGTAACCCCAATGATATTGTATATGAAATGAGGATTTGTCCCCTAGAGGGACCTGAATTGTTCTTGCATCTGTAAGACATGCTTTGTGCTTTTGATGTATTATTAGTCTGAACGAATGTGAGAGACATCCTTTTAGGATGTTTGACATATTTGAGACTGTAGGTCAAAGCCCTTGCTTGATGACGTTAACATGTATGGAAAAGGTCGAGAGAATCCACCAAGGATGAGAGACCTTTCCGAGGTTGTACGTCAGAGCCTTTGCTCGACGACGTTAACTTGTATGGAGGAGGTCGAGAGAATCCACCAAGGATGTGAGACCTATCCGAGGTTGTATATCGGAGCCTTTGCTCGACGACGTTAACCTGTATGGAAGAGGTCGGGAGAATCCACCAAGGATGTGAGACCTATCCGAGGTTGTATGTCGGAGCCTTTGCTCGACGACGTTAACCTGTATGGAAGAGGTCGAGAGAATCCACCAAGGATGTGAGACCTATCCGAGGTTGTATGTCGGAGCCTTTGCTCGACGACGTTAACCTGTATGGAAGAGGTCGGGAGAATCCACCAAGGATGTGAGACCTATCCGAGGTTGTATGTCGGAGCCTTTGCTCGACGACGTTAACCTGTATGGAAGAGGTCGGGAGAATCCACCAAGGATTGATCATCCAGTGATTGAGACACAATAAAGATTGTGTATTTCTCGAATCAAGGATAAAGAGACTATATTTGTCAGTAGTTTTTCACTGTCATTTGTATTCTTTTTAAAGAAAGAGACAATATCAAAACTGGACGAACAACATATTATATTACTGTAAGACAATACAATAATTTCCTTGTACAACAAAAGAGATATATATAGGGACAACCACATCATTTGACTTGGTAGAAATACTAAGGACATTAGAGTGACATCCTGCTTATCATAGAAGAGATACACGATGACACATGACAAGTAGTATTACTAATACAACTACACAAAGTGCGTGGTCATTCAATCTCGCCAACCATTTGAATATTATTCAACTGTTGTCTTTGTTGTTGTTGATTTTGCCCCCCAGTGGGGCGAGCTTCTTCTCGGGTAGGTGGGTTCCCAATAAATTGTCGAAGATAGCCTTGGCGGATAAGTCTCTCAATCTCATCCTTAAGTTGCCAACATGCTTCAGTAGTGTGGCCACGACTACGATGAAAGTGACAGTACTGATCTTGATTTCCTGTATTTAGCTTCGAAGGATGCGGCCATTTCACTTTGTCCTGATCTTGAATCGCCATTAACACATTTGCTCGAGATGTGTTGAGCGGAGTGTACTCTTTCTCCTGCCGAGGTTCTCGTTGTGGTAATGGGGGCCTAGGAGGTAGATTGCTATTCCCTTGCTTTTTCCATTGTAAGGAAGAATTATCCATCCCAGGAGCACCTTTGCGCTTCCCATTTGTCTGCTCGAACTGCTTTCTGTGAGTATTTATGGCTTCATCTGCGGAGATTTGTGCCTCCACACGATGAATCAGGTCGGCGTATGAATGAACCGTATCTCGCATAAGAGCTGAATAAAAGGGGCCAGGACGGAGGCCACCAAGAAAGACTCCTCTCAATAATTCAGGATCTACTCCCGGAATTTGTCGAGCCTTAGTAGAAAATCGCTGAAAATACTCTTTCAACGATTCTCCCTCATTCTGACGGATTCCAGATAGGTGGGAGGAATCCTTAGTGATTCTTCGATTGGCTACAAACTGTTCCACGAACACCTTAGCCATTTTATTGAATGAAGGGATCGTTCTAGACGGAAGAGAATAGAACCAAGTTCGTGCTTGTCCCTTGAGGGTAGCAGGAAAAACCTGACATAGGAGTGCATCCGAAGCTCGCTGTATATGCATAATTGTTCGATAATGATCGATATGCTCATATGGGTCGGATGTCCCGTCGTAGGATTCGATGCTCGGTAGCTTAAAGCCAGTCGGAATAGGGTGTTGAAGAATGGCTTTCGTCAGGGGTGACGACTCCTGGAAGTCCCACTGATGAAGAGGTTGCCTTACGCCTCCTGTAGGGAACTCCTCTCGAACCAATCGTCGCAGTTCGTGGCGTAGGGTATTGCGAGGGAGCTCAGCAATGTGATGTTGGGCTAGCTCCTCAGGGAGGTCTTGAGGAAGGAGAGATTGCCGACCTGTGTGCGGAGGATGGGTAGAACTTGCTGTATCAGCCAGTTCGTTATCTTGATGTGACTGCGAGCGCCTCCTGGGAGGAGGAAGAGGAATCTCAGCTTGAAGATGTTCGATTTGAACAGCTTCAACACGTGGTGGATCTCGAGGGAGAAGAACCTCCTCCTGTGGTGCTAGTTCCGGTTGTCGAGTCTCTCGCAGGAGTTGTAGGATCTCATTCTGAGACTCCTCCATCTTCCTGATGCGGTCTTCAATGGACGGTCCTGAAATTCCTTCTCCCATAGCGTCTTGCCCCCCAGCATGAAAAGAGGTGGATACTTGGGGTCTATGATTCATAGACTGATCCCGAGATTGATGTGAATTGGAGCGGGAGGCTCCCAAGATGCGATTGCTACGCCTGTTGGCCATCAAAAGTGGTGCTTAGGATAGTGGGATTTGTTTCCCACAGACGGCGCCAAACTGTTGCGGACTCAAATATACGCGGCGATAGAGTTTAATATTTCCGTCTCAGCGTTGTACGTATATTCAGCACACAAACAGAATCGAAATAGTAACACCAGGATTTTTACGTGGAAAACCCTGGAAAGGGAAAAAACCACGGGGCCACGCCCAGTTGAAATAGTTCCACTAGTGTCGTTTGAAGTACACGAGGCTGATCCGTCCTTTAAATTCAGGACGATCAGATTACAATGAGTATCAGTTACAAGGACAAGCAGAGTTCCGACGTCACTCGGGGTGTCGAGCAGAATTCCGGCGTCACTTGGAAAGAAGTCCGGCGTCGGGTAGAATTCCGGCGTCGGGCAGAATTCCGACGTTGCTCCCGTGTCGGGCAGAGCTCCGGCGTCCCTCCGGCGCCTGGTGGTGCTTTGGTGGTGTTCCGGCAGTGTTCCGGCGGAGTTCCGGCGGTGTTCCGGCGGTGGTCGAGGAGGAGTTATTCCCTCCTAGACTTCTCTCCTCTTCTTCTTCTCTTTCTTCTCTTCTTCTCCTCTTGGCTTGGGTCCCCTCTTAAGAGAAATGAGGGGCTATTTATAGTTTTTCTGGAGTGGCATAGCCTGTAAATATGTGAGGGATCAGGGGCAAATAGGGAGTGATCCGGATGAACGGCCGATATTGAATCCCTTGATCGTGAACCGTTTATCAAGCATTTGAAGGTTTTAATGATATCAGAATTCTACGATCTTGGGCTTGTTGGATTCGTCTCGTCGAGACGCTCGATTCGACTATAAGCTCGTCAAAATCGGAGACCATTTGGTAACTCAAATTGCTGTTCGATGCTTCCAACAGTGCTTCGGATACTTGATTTGGACTCATTTGGGCTCGGATTGAGTCGAATTTGGTGTCGTTGGGTTCGTATTTCCGAGACGCTCAGTTCGACTATAAGTTTGTTGAAATCAGAGTTTAAATAGTCTCCGAATTAATTTTTGAAGTTTCCAACTTGAATTTTTCCTCGAGATTCGTGCCCGATCAAGATAATTTTCCGATGACGTATCAATACTCATTTTGAAAATTTTATCTTTAGTTTTTGCAATGTCATAATCTGAAGAATGAAAAGGACAACAAGTATAATTATATCAAAGTTACCTATTTTTTCACAAATTAAGCGTCGATGCTACCTTAGCTAATAAAAAATATAATAAATCACTATATATGGACAAAAACACAAAGATTAGTGATACTTGCGAAGTAAGAAATCCATTCAAAGTCATTACCCATTCTCGAAGCAATGAGTAGCACATGCTCCTGAGGGTTGCTTCACTCGCACCACCAGCAGAACTGGCACGTATTTTATAGTACGATCCATCCGTCCAATATAATTTTTATATTTAATTTATTTGAGCTAAAAATTTATTTTAAAAAGTTATACGAAAGTTATCCCAATCAAAACTTAACTTTTTTTAAGATGTAAATATTATAAATATACTTAAGAAAACCGAATAGCTAATTTCTTATAACTAACATATATTAGTAAATCCGATTGCAAAAAAGAAACTTCT
This sequence comes from Dendrobium chrysotoxum, assembly GCA_019925795.1. Lineage (NCBI taxonomy): Eukaryota > Viridiplantae > Streptophyta > Magnoliopsida > Asparagales > Orchidaceae > Dendrobium > Dendrobium chrysotoxum. The sequence continues at coordinate 13,721,720 of CM034302.1, forward strand.
CGCTATAAAAATTTTTATAATGCAATAAAAAGCAACATAATAGTAATAGATAAATAAAATTATGATTGCGATCTTGAAACCATGATAGCTTTGAAAGATTGTGAGATATTTGAAACAAAAAATACTTATTAAGCAAGAGGTGCTATTTTACCTAAATTTTGGTTTAAATTCATCAACAAACTTGCTACTAGATTCTTATTTCACAATGGCACTCAAACAAAAAAGTTGCATCTTACTCTTAGGTCAATATTTAGAAACCCAAACATTTGGGTGGCCTGGACATACGTCCCTTACTACTCTTCATTATGCTTACAAATATTCTTGATACTTCACCAAAATTTATCTTGATCGGATGTGAATCTTGATGCTTATCTAAATTGGAAACTTTCAAAATTAAATTTGGGATCATCCAAACCCTGATTTCAGCAAACTTATAATCAAACTGAACCTCTCGGTGAGACGAACCCAACGACACCAAAATTGGTCCAATCCAAGCCAAAATGTGCTTAAATCAAGGGCTCAAATTGACTTCTGGAGGCTTAGACCCCTGGGCTAAAGACTCAAGAGAGCTCTGAAGCTTGAAACATCCTAGAGCTCCACCCTGGCATCGTCGTCGGCAAACCCTCACCCCCAAGCAACATTGCTGAACCTCTGCCCCACCATCGTCATCGAACCTCAATCCGATAGCCATCAACGGGCCTTCAACCGACCTTCGTCGCTCTCCGACTACAATCCATCCGACCACCATTGCCTGCCGACTACGGTCTTTTCGACAACCATCGCCCGCCAACTACGGTCCTTCAGACCAACATCGCTTGTCAACAACGATCCCTTTTACCATCGTCGTTGGTCGACTACGGCCCATTCAACCACCGTCACTTATCGACTACAATCCCTCTTACCTTATCACTGACTATGGTTCCCTCTACCTCAGTCGCTTGCCTACGACCCCTCTGACATCCGTCGCCTGACTACGGTCTTATCGACGAAACGATCAGCCCAGCATTCTTATGAGAATAACTCTCATATCACTGCATTCTTCCAACTCATACTGTGTAATGTGCTATAGATGAAATTGAGCCAAAGCCTTCCTCCGAGAAAGGGCATTATCTATAATTTACTACAAACACTAGTAAAATCATTTTAATTGGGCAAAGCCCCGTAGTTTTTGCCTTTTTTATGATTTTCCACGTAAAAAATTATGTCTCGTATGAGTCCTGCACCTCTCTCTCTCTCTCTCTCTCTCTCTCTCTCTCTCTCTCTCTCTCTCTCTCTCTCTCTCTCTCTCTCTCATATATCAGTATGTTGAATTATCGTACTAAGCTAGGATGATAAACTCTATATCTCTCTACCACTATGAATGTTCCAAAATGCAACAATTCTCTTATTCGGAGTTTTTATAATACTAATGGGTTGTTAGTTAGATGGTGACAAGCTAAATACTTCACTTTGTGCTTGAAGGAAAATAGCACTTCACAGAAAAATAACACCTCTTATCCAATAAGCAATCATGCTACAAATATGGAACAATCTTTGACAGCAGTCACGGTTTAAAGCAAAAGCTTAGGCTTCGTTTGGGACAACTTTTCACCATTACTTTTTATCTATTTAATATTAAAAAGTTACTTTAGAAATCAGTAAAAAAAACTCTCAAACGGAACTTTATTCATGACATTCTCATCAAAAATAGATAAGATATTTTTTATAATTAATTAAAAACTTGCATCAAAAGTAAGGCATTCATCAAATATCAGAAAAAAATATCTTCAGTATTTTCTTAAAATTTCATTTACCTTCAAATTTGAATAACGTAAATATAATTATTACTATTAATTGTAATTAATTAACCATAATAATTGCTAATCCCAAATTTTCAAATTTTGGTTTTCTGATGCAATTAACATTTCAAATTTGATGTAGAAAACATTAAATAGGGCATTAAAAGCGGCTCCTAAAAATAAAGAAGTAATGTTACTAAAAATTATAACATTACTGCAACTTGCTTTAGTGTATAACTATTTATAGAGAGGAAATAAATAATTCAGATTTAACAAATTAAAATATTATATGACAACATCCTTTTGTGTAATCAAATGCTCTTTTTTTTATTAATAAAATCTTTTTCTTTAAAAGCAAATAAAATCTTATTCTTTAAAAAACTTAAAGCATATACATAATGCAAAATCGTGTGTTGAATGCTATTTAATTTATGAACGGAGAAAATATTATTTTTTTTTTATCCGCTGAATTGCATCAATAACAACATGGTTTTTACTTTTTAGAGGAAAGTTGAACATGTCAAGTAAAAATACTAAATAATTTTCTTAATTTTAATTGTTCATGTCCAATGTAGGACAATAAAAGAGATTATTTGGCTAAGACAGCCTTTGATGCATTTCTCTAAATATTTTATGCTAGGGAAGAGGCCCTGATGTACAACGACATTTGATACTAGCAACATTATAAAAGATGGCAACAATCTTCAAGAGATGGACGTCAGAGAACCTTTGTTCACAAATATATGTTGTTATGGATTGAGGACTTTGACGAATAACAACGATGGTTCTTCCAGAGTTAAAAGTTGAGGAACATTGTGAATTAAGCAATGTACATTAACGGTCAGTATCAATAAACACTACAAACATACATGCAAATGTGAAGAAACATTGACGATCGATGAGTATTGAACATTCATTGTTACCATAGTGATAAGATTGGGTAGGTGTCAATAGTAATATAAATATTTATTGACAAACCCAAGTAAGCAAGATGTTAACAAACATCAATTGACTGCAAACATCTGCAATTGTTTGATGAATATTAGAAAATAATAATTTCTACAATTCATGATTGCTTGACATTTAGAATATGACAAAAAGGGAAAAGGAATTCCTATAGATTTTCAAGAGGTAATCTAAATCTTGTTCTAAATTACCCTGAAATACTCTAATTTATTATTTAAAAGTTTTATATATAATTGATCATAAGCAACTAGACAATTATACCACATTGTGGCCTCTATCAACAGGAGTGGATAGAGGGGGACATAATTGAAAATACAACATTTGCCTCAAGAATTTTGGTAATATTGCATTTTAAATGCAGAGACCAATGAGCTCACATCACATGCCGACAATCCCGTGACTGCCAGTCAGGCCATCCGTGCGAAGTTTCGACAATATCTCACCCCCATCCCTCCCTCCTACCAAGCATTCTATCCCTCCCTCCTATTGAGCCATTTTAACAAAAAATCACCACGACATAACCCCTTAAATCAATTATAGAACCTAACCCGAAATAACACAACAAGAAACCCAATAAATGAACCAGGAACCTAGACCCGTGACCCACCCGATTTCAAAAGCATTCTACAAATACAAGACAACACACCGCCCTGTTCCACATTTAATAGACACACAACCGGTTCAATTTCTGACTCGAGCCGCAAAAAAGACCACCTCACCCATGTGCAGACCATACCCATAAGCCCAAAAATTCCTCGGCGTGACCGGCCACCACGTGGTGGGACCACAGGCCGTAATTTATTTCATTAATTCAATGCTCGGTATTTATTTCTTGATTAACTCGAACGGAAGAGATTATTAACCGGTCAAATACCACGCACGTATAAGAAGACTGATTGGGCCCACCGCACGATCCCCCGCAACAAAGAAACCTCCCGCTAATTTCTAAAAAGAACGAGACGACACGTTAATTAGATTCCGTCTTCCCAAATCCACTCCAGATACCAACACTAAACTACAGCAAAACATTTACTAATTAACTTTGGCAAATTTCAATACCATTCAATGCTACATATTACAATACTAGAAAAATGAAAATTAGTTATAAAATATCCATAAGAAACAGAGGATATATGTTTCCTTTTTATTCCTTATAGGCTAAGCTAAAGCGGTGCTGGAGGTAATTTCTTTTTTTTGCAGAAGGGCCCCAAAATATAAGGCTGCAAAAAAGAGAAAGTGAGAAGGGGGGGAACGATGAACTAAATTTTATTACAGGAATACCCTTGGACACTTTCTTCTCCGAGGCACCGAAAGAAAGGGCTTTATTGTTTTTCCTCCATTCTTCTTCACAGAAGCAGTCGAATCAGCGAACCCGTAACTGATTCTTCTTGCCTGCCAGATCCCAACTTCAACAAACTCCAATCCAAAAATCCATAGAAGTAACCTAATACTAAACTGTTAATTTGATTCTTTTACTTCAAAACATTGCATTTTCAAACTACTAAAGGCTAAGTGCAAATCTACTGATTGATTAGTGAGGAGTCAATAAGTCCACTCCTGCGGAAGTCGGATTTCGTGGCCGGAGACGATAGCAGGAGGCGGATGGTGGTAGTGGGGTTTCTGAGCAGGAATGGGAGTGTTACCGCGATTAGAAACCATTTCTGAGAAAAAGCAAGAAAATTAGATGTAGGCGAAACAAATTAAGGGAATAAAAAAGTCGAGAAGACACTTGCCATGATCGATGGAGATGTATCCTGGATAGCGAGGATGTACTGCTGTGTCTTCGAGGTTTAGACTGAGCGCCTGAACAACCTTTGCCGGGAGAAGAACTGTTGAACAAACTGAAACAAACCAAGATGACTCAGTGGCAGAAGATAAATCAAACAAATGATTCAAAATAACAATCATTCAAAACTTACCTGGCTTCTTTCGACTTTCGTTGTGTATGCCGGCCCGCCGAGGAAGGAACACTCCGGTGCCTGTGGATTCACGCCGGGTTCCTGGGCTGTTAAGAAAGACGGCTCTCATTCCTGAACCTTGTTGCCGCTGAAGAGGCGGCCAAGCAGAAGCCGCCAAACCAATGTTTCGGTTATTTCTTGTTCTGTTCTGCCGGCTCCAGGCAGCGGAGACTTGCTGCTTGATCAATTGTTGTTGCTTTAGCTGGAAAAACTGTTGAAGAGACATAAAAATTAACAAATCAAGGACAGACTCAACCCACTATCATAGTTCATAAATGGTGAAAGATGGAGGCAGAAATTCCACCTGCGCTGCTTGGAGTTGTTGCTGACTAAGGATTTGATTGTAAGATCTGTAAAGGGTTGCTGGAGATTCCACATAGGTTGGAGGCTTCTTAGGTGGGATGAGAAGCCCCCGACCATTAACCCTTTGTTCGTTCTGCTTCATCCTCCCAACCTGCCCTGCTGCCGCATAAAGAATCTCCCACGCGTCGTCCTTCCTCTGCTCAAGAGGAGTCGACGGCGGGGAAGAAACCTGTGATGGCCCATTCGGACTGCCTTCATTCGACGCCGACCATATTCCAGAGTCGCAGAGGGTGGACTGCGGTGATGTAGCCATGATCTGAAACAGGATTATTAGTTTACCTCCATAAAATCGTAAATCAATCATAAAAGTACAGTAATAAAAAGCAGACTGCACTAAAAACATACCTTAGCATTTGAAGCAGTGGTTAATTTCTCATCTCCGAGGAAGGAGTGCGCCATCTGCCAAGTTAAACCCGCGATGTAGTCCTCCTCTTCGCTCTCGGACTCCATACAATCCCCAACGTAAGAACCCTTGTTCCCACTTACCACTGGTGCTCGGCTCTCTTTGAGGAAGAAGTCCTCGTCGAGAAACTCCGCTGGAAGCCAGAACTCCGCCTCTTCCAGTTTCTCAGCCATGCTCGCTCCGCCGAAGACCACGTTAACCGGGCAGAGCTAGATAGAAAAAAGAAGAGGGCCGAAGCAAGTCAAAAGTCCAGTTCACTGCTGGTTGGCAAAGAAATAATAATTCTCACGCCTCCCTCGAGCCCTCTCTCTCTTCCCGTGCTCCACTCGTTCGGTGCCGAAACAGAGGAAGGAAAGCAGGAGAAGATAGAATATCGAGAATGTCAAAGCGCTCGAGTACTAAGGCAAGGCGATGGTCGTCAAATGGGCTTTTATCGGAGGGGGGCAAATAATTAATTTCGATAAAAGAATAAAAAAATTAAATATATTCATAAAAATATAGATAATTGCAGACGAAGCAGAAAGAAAACCCTAACCCTAAATCGTTCTCACCCGGCCGTAGTGGTTGGAGCTCTGGCCAACCCACCTGCCAGCCTCTTTCCATTTGGTTTGAATCCTAATTATATTGATTTAATAATAATTTTTTAATATACACCGTTAAACCAAAATTTTGTAATTTTGTATTTGTGCTAAAGCAGGCAGTCCGGAGCCGGTTGATGCCGAGCCATCCAATACTAAGGGCAACTTTGTAATTATGCAACTGCAGTTCTCACTAATAATTGGCCCTCGAGATTTTATTGCTGTAAGAATTGGGAGTAATTTCCCAAAAAAAAAAAAAATGGGAGTAATTGTCCGTTTCCTAGGGGTAAAAAAGTCACTTTAATTAAGGCCACGAAATCCCTACGGCGGGAAAAAGATCTGAATCTTCGTAACAGAGCCGGGCTGTCATGTGCCTGTCGGGCAGAATGTCCCTACCGTCACCTCTTTTCCTTTTCCAGCCATGAAAATACTTAAAATCTCATAATTGCCCTCGCAGTCCGCCGTATATCCCGCTCCACTAACTTCATGCGGGATCCAGTTACCCCGACGTGCGATTACCGCTGTGTATTTAATTTCATTTTTAATTTACAATTTATGGATAACGGTGACCACACTCCGGATTTGGAATCTGAATCTCGTAGTGTGACGTGGCGGTTACAGGGATCCAAAATAGGATAACCGTCCCCCTCTCCGTCTATTTTAACGACCATCGCTTTCTATCATACCTTCACGTCCACGATGACGGCGTTGGTTGACGGCTAACCGCCGGCAACGACGATAAATTCTAATATTCAAAAAAAAAAAATCTAAAAATTAGTTCATGTAGGCGAAGACGTGCATGATGGCCGAAACAGAGAGGACAGCGAATAATTAATATAACACGAAAATTGAAAAAAAAATTTAAAAATTTTTAAAAGTGGCGGATGTAATGGTTGGAATAAACCGGATTTGATAAAAGTGCCTCGGATGCCAACTTCGGTCTTTTTTCGGGTTTCCCGCCGAAAGCAACGGTTACTTTCGGCTTCTCGGCCGGGGTTCGAAATTTGAACCACATCAGGCCGGGCCCATCGGACGGTCCTGAATTCCCGTAAATTTTCGCGCCAATCGCACTATAGTGGGGGTTAGCTGTACACCAGTAGCCCCCACCGTCTTCCAACCGATAAGGCCAAACGACGCGAGGTGCACCTTCGTCGAATCAAACGGCTGCTATTATATCCCGCCTTTTAATGAACGATCTCGATTTGATGGGCCATTGCCTTAAGTCAGTGGGGTCACGGCGTAATCAAATCATCCCGGGCCCGTTCTTACATGCATCTGGCCCGCCCAAAAGTTCGCTTAGTCTCTACTTCATTTTATGTAAACCTCAAATTCGGACCAGAAGTTAACCAAACCATTTAAGGCTCAACCACGTGGATGGTCACACATAAGGCTACACAGCTTCTCCGCTACATGTAGGCAGCTGTGGCTCAATTAATTATTCCGGGGCTTTGAGTAAGGCTTAAGTTTGAATTATGCAATGTTACATGATTTTAACTTTATCTTTTCTTTTTTCCCCTTTTATATTATTTATATTTTTTTCTTTTAATGATTTAGGTGTTGCTGATGGGATATGTATGTAGAAGGAAGTAATGTGAAATAGGTTAGCTAACACTATCTGTTATCCGTGCATTAGGTGATTAGCAATTCGCTTTGTAAAGACTGTGGGAACTACCTTCATTTAATTTATGGTGGGTTATTTATTGAATATACATATTTTTTCAGGAATTATGATAAAAGAAAGAGCTGGCCAGCGTTAGGTGCGCCAACTATTTAATGATTGCGGGCTTGTGCTGAGAAGAGAAGGTTCGAGCATTACATGCATCGTGCCATCGTGAACCTGGTTTTCCTCTTATCAGGCCTGGAACGTGGGTTCAGTGTTGCATGATAATAATTATTTTAACAAAGCGAGCTATAAATGAGTGAGCTAGTTTGATAACGATCGAATTGAATGGATCTTTATCAAATCTTAAATCGGAGTCTGATAACCTTGAAATTGTTTTTGCAAGAGCGCTCGAGCGTGGCTCTCACTGGTCGGCATTTTTGTAGAGTCAGTGCTATAAGTAGGAAACATTTGGGGACCTAAAGCTTGTCGGTTTTTGCAGAGTTGAGTAAGGCCAACTGCACGTGGGACTAGAGTCCCTTAAATTTTCTTTCCTACTAAATTGTGAGAAAAATCTAATTCAGTCCACTAATTTGCCAACTTTAGTTGATGCTGATTAAATTACCCCCCAAGCAAAGAGAGAAAATGCTGGACTTTGGTTCTGGTGGTTGTTTTTAATTTTACTTATTCTATATACCCACACACATACTTCGATGAAAAAGGAAAATATGGAAGACACCGAGGTAAAAAAAGGATTGAATTATTGGGCCTAATTTGGTTGAAATAATCTTTTATATATATGAACTTCAAGTCTGATCTTCTCAATAACCGAAGAAGATAGAACTATAAAATTGAGAGTACTGATTTGATCTTTTATAGTTGTAACAGACATTGTGAAAGAAATGATCAAGGGAGGATGACAGCCGAATGATGGTTGTTAGACAATAGTGGTCAAACAATGATGTTATAATGATGGTAGCCGAATAATGATATTATAATTCGAAAATAAAAAGTATTTTAAAATATAAAATTTTGAATTTATGCTTGAACTGGAGCACTTCGATGTTGTAGTACTTGTATATTTTATTCTAAATATCATTGTTATCACCCCACCGTCTCCCTCACTTTGCATGCTTGGTCTGGAAGAATCAAGAGAAGAAGAGGTAGAGAAGGGTGAGAAAGAAGAGGGACGAGGAGATAGAAAGCCCATTTCTTATCGTTTTCATCCATCCTTCCCCTTACAAAAATTATTCATTACTTTATACTTACAAAAAAATCCATCTTCTTTCTCAAGCTAAATATGGATGCCAAATTCAAATTGATTCAAGCTCATAAAGAAGCTAATGTCACATCAAATGTTGTTAAATAAGTTTAACTTAAAATTCAGTACTATAAAGGACATAAAAAATATCCTCTAATTGAATTATTGCCTGAAGAATACTATATCATTATAAAATATTTATGATAAAAGCCTTAAGATGTGATGGTTAGTCAATATAAATAACATTATTATATTCAATATAAATAACATTATTATATTATGATTATGACCAATATTCATATGTTCCTCACACAAAACATGTATTTGAGCTCTGAACCATACTTGATATATATGATAGAGAAAAAATTCCTCTCTCAACCTCAATTGATCTAAAATTAGCCACTCGATCAATATCCATCATGAGCTTTTCAAATCCCATAAAGTTGGACCCATAGATTGCAGAAGTTTTTGCTTCAAGATGATGAAACATGATATTGCATCTAATTTGCTTTTCAACATAGTATAATTTGACTTTGCCTTAATTTTTGTATGAAAACTCCAAGCATTTCATAATTTTCATAGACTAATATTATATAATGCGTGTAGCGGTTTTTGTTCAATAAAATTTATAAATATTTATGTCACATCACTATTTCAAAATTTAAAATTCTTAATAAATATATCAAATTAATTATGATATTTTTTAATACTCTTATTAAATAATTATTAAAAAATGAATTTTATAATGATTGTTTTTTTTGTTTTCCTTAACCTGAGGTCTTCATCCATTGCTGTGCAACGTGGGACACACAACACAGAAAAAAAAAAATTCAAACAGCCAAAGGAATAATATTGTAAGAGCAAAGTAGATACAAAAGCAACTTGTTTTAATGAAAATTTATATGATCAATATGGACATCTTATCTTATAAATGGCAACCAACACTTCCAAGTAACATGAACAGCTAGCACATGCTGTTCTTCTGTCGCAAGGCTCTCTGATGCAGACAGATATATGAGCTTTCATCTCTTCTTCTCCACAGTGTTTATTTCCTAATTAATACAAACACGGCCCCCACATCCTCATACATGCACATGAACCTAAGCTTCTCCCCACTGACCTTATTTAGATCTTAATTAAGATCTTCTTTCTCATGTACTCTTCAGCACATGATACCCATCATTATCACCTATTCTTTAATAGGATCTAATCGGTGCACATTACTACAGCTGTTCCAAATAGACCCTATATGTATAATATGAAAATTTCACATAATTTTTTGTGGTATGCGCTTTTGCCCCTCACTCTTGAAATACATATATGACAAGCTCGTTCTCCACCTCTCGCATGAAATCATAATTTTGCCATTATATATATACAAGAGTGAAGAATATTAATAAATAGAATTTATGTAAGAATATCTTGACGTAATTTGTGTCATGATGAGCTTAAGTGCTCATGAATTTATAATAAGATCAGTGCTTATATATAATATCATATGTTGTAGTAATGTGAGTATAAATATAAACGGCTCTTGTGATCATTCTCACACAAATTATATCATCATATTCTTAGGCAGATTTTCTCAATATTAATTGATGTATATCTTGTTTGTGGGTATTGGGTCCCACCAACTAGGCTCATTAATGTGTATACTCATCATATTTGTAGGAATACTTAATATATATATATATATATATATATATATATATATATATATATATATATATATATATATATATATATGGTTAAATCATTTATTAGTGATTCTATTTCTCCAAATCTTATACTAAATTATTCAATTGCTTTTTGAGCCATTTATTTACGACTTTTCTTTAGAAAAAAAAGAAGGGTTAAAATATTCTAACTAAATATAATATAAAAAATTTAAATTTATTAAATTTACTTTAAGATAAATATAATATAAATATTAATTAATTATCTATATTTTATGCTTATTTGAAAATAAATTTCGTAATTTTTTTAAAAATTATTTATACAATTCAGTATTTATAATAAATCATATTATTTGATGAGAAATCTCATATCTTACAAAAGTTATATCAAAATTAATTTCACATTAACTATTCGAAGTAATTAAAATATATGATATTTATTTCATGTTTTAGTGGTCCACTTTAGAAAGTGGATTTCAAATATATTGATGTGTACATTTTTTAGGAGTGTCGTAATGCTCTTATTTAATGTAAGAATAATTCGTGTACACAACAAAACATGATTAATCTATGTATCTATTTATTTTTTTCATTTAATTTAGGCCTACTTGTAGCCTAATATACATCAAAATAAATTATTAGAGCTTCTAGAGGAGGAAATAAATAAATAAATTATTTATTAGGCAATTATCAAATTGGTATTGATATGCCTTAAGAAAATTCAGTGCATATATGAAAAATTTTAGAATCATCTAAAAACCGACTTCAATAAATTTGTAGTCAAATTAAGCATATCAATAAAACAAATCTAACAACATCAAAGTTGATCCAATCTAAATTCAAATAAGCTTAAATTAAGCACTTGAAGGATGGTTAAAAAACTTTGATATATTAATGGAAGGATTACATGGTATCAAATCTTGTATGCTTATAGCCAAAACGAACGAATTGATAAGATGAATCCAACAAGCTAAAGATCACTTGATTCTGAGGTCATTAAAGTACTTAAATGATAAATAAATATTTTATGATCAAAGAATTTAATATGAGCCTTTTAATAGAGTATTATGAAATTTTGACTAAATTTACCAAATGTCTACTCTAAAAATACTATAAACAGAATCCCATTCTACATAAGAGATAGACCTATACTTGAATATCATGGAGAGAGCTTAGATATCTGAAGAACCCTAGAGCTAAGCTTGATGTTCGACCTTGACAACCACTGACAGCCACTGTCATCACTTAGTTACTGACATTCGACCACTGTCACGTGACTGTTATTATCTATACACGATCATTTGACTATCATTATCTAACCACTGTCACCTGACTGTTATTGTTCGACTATAGTTGTCTGACTATCATTATTAGACTGACATCTCCCTATCACAATCACCGGATTGCCACTATCATCTAACTAATGCTAGCCGCCTAACACCATCCAATTGCTGCATCTTTAGCATTCTTCTGTAGTTATAGAATTATAAACTTGTGCTATATACTTTATAATCCTATCTTCTCCAATAAAGGGGATAACAGACTCTTGTAACCTATTTATATAGTGGATAATTGTTATCTAGGCCAAGCTTTATGATCTTTTCTCTTTTTAAAAATTTCACATAAAAATTCTGGTGTATACTATATTCTTTTTTATCTGTGTTTTGGTTCTTCGTGATAGCTAAAATGTTAAAATTCACTCTCTATCATCACAAATTTTCTAACATACATTAGGTACAAAAAAAAAAATTAAATAAAATTAATAGCGTGACACCCTCAGGATTAGAGTACTGTTCAAAATAGTCTGACCTGATTAGAAGTCAGGTAATCTGTTGATTTTTTTATATTTGAACTCTTTTGCATGTATTTGAGAATGATGAGTATGTACGAGAAAGGTCTGCATATATTCTAGAGTGGGTTTCAGGACTATGAATACTTGTTTGAGCAATCTAGAATTTTCCCCTGGAGCACCCCGGTGCTATGTTTTTTGGCACCCCAACATTTTACTCTCTGGAATTTGAAAAAAAAAAAATGAAATGGCACCTCAACGCTGTATTTTCGCGTTCCTCGGCGCTAGGCCAATTTCCAAGGTTTTAAAAATCGGATCGGATCTGCCGGTTCATCTGGTTGAATCATGAACCGGTTAGGTGTCCAGTTCCGTCGGCTACGAAAACCACATTCGAGCAAAACTGCCCGCGTTCAGATCAAAACTACGGTTCGATCGCTGAAACGGCAAATCAGATTGATTTTGTCAAAAATCGCGCAGTTCAAAAATGGCCAAATTTGAGCTGTTGATTTCAGATCGAACGATTTAAATTAAAGAAATCTATTTCTTAAATCAATAAATATTTGCTATTCATCTTATTTTGTTCTAAACCTCGTCCCTGATAGACCTAGTTCGTTCACGAGTGCGATTTGCTGTGTGAGACGAAGATGTCGTCGATGTTATTCATTGCTACCAGCACTATTCATCGTCGTCGGCATCTCCTCTAACCTCAGTCTATACTTGGCCTCCTTTGCAGTTGTTCAGTATTAATTGTTTTATCTATCAAAATTAGTTAATTTATGATTTTAGGGTTTAGGTTTTTATTAGAGAGAGGAAGAACAAAAAGTTAGGCTGCGGGACAAGAAGAGGAAGGGAATAGGCTCCTCTTAAAAATTTTCAGTAACATGTATTTATAGTTTTACTTGCTGACCAAAATCTAAGTATGAAGCATAAACAGTTTTAAGCTTACTATTACTAAGGAAAATATTTGGTGAACTTTTCTATTACTTGAACATCTTCACTTATTATCCTTAAAGAAGCTCCAATTTAGATGGCTTCTTTTGCATTATTTGTGATAGTCTCATTAACTGGATTGCTTACTCCTATTTTGTTATCTTCATTGTTTATCGGTTGCTCTCAAATTCGAGCATAGGAACAACATGGGCTGTACTTATGGTCCTCCCTACGAGTGGCATGTTCACATTTTTTAATTGAATTCAGTATTATATTATTGATTACTTTGTGGGATGATCAATTGATCTTTTATAATTACATTTTTGTGCTAAACTTCACTATATGTTGCTGTTGATGTTTTTCTTCTTCGCATGAAAATAATTATTTAATCTTGTGTCATGTTTCCTTGGTAACTTGTGATTTCTTAAAAGATTTTTTTTAATTAATTGTGAAAGTTTTATGTTTTATAATTTTCATATTATGAATGATTGCATCATTATTAGGTTAATTTATTTTTTCTTATAAAATTAGTATTTATGATGTCATTCGGTTTGACCCTGGTTCAAACCTGATCAAACCATCAAACCGTGAACTTCTCATTCTTCCGGTTCAATGTCTAGTCCGATTTTCACAACCTTATCAATTTCTGCACTTGTTAATATCTTTTTTTCCACTATCCCTTCATTTGTTTCATGCAAGCCACCGAACTAGAGAGAGATAGAGAGGGATTTTGGAGAGAGAAGTTCCATTTAAGCTGCTTTGGGTCATTTTTAGAAGTTCTGAATACTGTCCGAATCAAGGTAGTTTACACTGTGCCTATCTCAGTTTTGAAAAATACGAAGTTTTTCCAAAAAAATTTATTAAATTAATATTTTTATTACCGAAAAATAAGGATAACTTCCCCTAATAAAACTATCACCGTATAACTTTTTATATGTTATAGATATTGAGATTCTGAGTATTTTGAAAATTTTATGAAAAATTTACACCTGGTATTTTAAAATGTGAACCTTTTTAATTTAACAGAAAATAATCTTAAACCCAAAAAATAATGTTGTAGTATAATTAAAGTCTTGAAACAACATTTTTATGATCCTTGATAATTTGATAAAATTTTGAAATAAAACATTTTCGCTCAATAATGTATTATATTGCCCACTGTTATAACAAATTGGAGAATTTTGCACTGAGTTTTATACTTTAATTATTACACTGCAATAAATTATGTGCTATATTGAATGAAACATGTGAGTTTTGACATGAAAAATATCTTCTGGAAGATATAAGGGGTCAAAATCCTTTGGATTCTATCCGATGTCGAGAATCTGAAACTCTCTGAAATATATTTTTTGGGAGTCATAAGAGGTCAGAATTTTTGATTCTGTCTGAAAGAGGGGGAATTATGTTGGTCATTATAAGGGTCCATAATCTTTAGATTATATCTGGGACCAGAGGAATCTGTTACATTATGTTATGTGAGATAAAGTTCATATGAAAATTCAATTTATTTAATAGCTCAGTATTATTATTTGAATCATTGGATAACTGCTACACTTTTATTATTCTGCTCAGCACAGTAAATTGCTATATTATATTTAATATTTAAAAAAAGTATTTATAAAAAATATTTAAAAAATTAGAACGGTATTTGTGGCTTGCTGAGCTATTTTAGCTCACCATTATTTTGTATTATGTTTTCAGGGCCTGGGAAAGAGGTAAGGGCTTGTTTAATTGTGGTTTTAAGAAATATGATTTATGTTTATATGTATTTCTTCTTTTGATTTTTATAAAGTTATTATTGATTTTTTTAAAAATAATTTTGACATGTAGCTTTTGTTTATAGCCATGCTCTATGCATGTTTGTATATGCATTTTTAATGATAAATAAAAAACAAATCTTATGAATTAGTTTATTTTCAGTACTGGATGTTTGACCACCCTATTTATAATTGGGGTTTGAGGCTTAACACATTAGGAAATATTACATTTAAAGAAGAGTAAATTAAGTGGTGAGGTCTTATTAATAGTTGCAATAAATAATCGCTTGCTTGTAGCTATATGATTACATTGAATGCCCAAGGTAGTTTCCAAATAAGGATTGGTTCCTCATGAAGTCACCTACCGACTTTATTGTGATCCATCGAGTTATGTTGAGTAGGTAAAATGAACCATTTTGGATTACCCATCCAGTTGGCTCTGGGAGTGAATGCTAATGTGGGTAGCTTTGAGCACTTAGACAAACAATCTTGATGACTTTTGAGTGATGCGATCTAATTGGCTCAATCTTGAGCCAAGTAGTTGGAACATTTCTAACATATAGTACCATGAAGATCCCAATGCTGGAGCAAACATTTTCTACTAGAAAGTAACATATTATACTTCTAATTATGATACACTATAACATCTATATTGGTATAACTAACACAATACATAAATAAATAAAATTAATTCCTTATTCTAAATTTTATCAGCTAGCAATCAACGAATGTAAATAAATATAAATCAATTGAATAAAAAGAAGCTACATTAAAATTTAGTCATAGCCTCCTAAACACTCCTTCATATCTTAACAAAAAACAATTACTCCTAAATTTATCACCTAATCTAAATTTACAATCAATAAAACATTCGTAATATTTTTATCGAACAATATTTTTTTGGTCAAACTATAGTTTTTTTTAGTGGTTAGAAAGATAAGAGGAAATACTGCATATTTATTGAATCAAATAGTTATATTCTTTACATATTTCTACGAATATTAGAATCATCTTTTTATATGATTTTATATATGGGTGAATGTTACTAAACTACATAATTATCTTGTCGAACCATCCTAGTAGACCTAGGCTTTAATTTATTTTATGATAATTTCTTTATAGTTTTAAATTATATGTATTTTTGTCCTTGTATTTTTTATTGTCCTCATGTATATGTTTTTTTGTTTCCTAACAATTGATATCAAAGCTAAGGTAACTTTAAAGTTCTACAAGAAAAGTGGGAGCAATGGTATTTGAAGACGTAAATGCCAATATCAATGTGTTTGATGACAAGTTTTTGGCATGGGAAGATGTAGATAAAAAATATCTTTTATTAGGAGGGTTAAATCTTCTCTTGAAATCAAGTCCCATTACCATTAGTTAAAAGGATTAAGATCTCTTGGACATATAGGAGTTAGAAATAGTTCATTTATCACTAATAAAGAGTATTAATTTTAACATGTTGCACTAGAAGATCATACATAGCATTATGAGAACTATATCAAGATCACAATATATATATATATATATATATATATATATATATATATATATATATATATATATATATAGGATGTCTCAGTAGCAAATAACGTATATCTAATAACCAAAATTTAATATTATGATGGTTGAACACCTTATAAAATAATGTATATCAATGAGATCATAAGTCAATTGAGCTTAGTGTATATTGAATTTGATGATGAAATCCATGCTCTGAGCTTATTATCATCATTATTAGAAATATTGGTTGAAATTATGACAGTACTTAATACTTCATATAAGCTTGAAGAATGATATATGTAATTTAATCTTCAGTAAGAACATTAGCAGATTGGAATCAAGTGAATGATCTTCTTGTGTTGCTTTAAATCTTGAGAGCATAAGGATAATTACAAGAAGAGACAACAATAGAGATAGATCTAAATTTTAGTAAAAGATTCAATCTAAAGGCCATATTTGGGTACGTTGGATTTGTCGTATGAAAAAGTGATTTTCCATAGAAGTTGGGTTTTAAATCAAATAGATAATTCTATAAACATTATAGATGAAGAGATATACAATGCACTTATATTCAATGTTGATAGTCCTATGAGACATAGATCTTGGACTCAAGTGCATCATTTCATTTTGTTCTGCGTAAATAATTGATGACTATCTATTCTATATGAGATTATGAGAAAGTTCATCTTACTAAAAATGAAATAATAAATATTAATTAATAATATACAAATCAAGACGATTAATGATCCTATGTGGGAGCTTAGAATGCGATGCACTATCCAAGCTTAAAAAAGAACTTGATCTTGATTAGACAGTTAAATATGAAGAATATTATATCTTATCTTTATGTATTAATTCTTAGAATGTGACTAAGAGTTTTATGGTGATAACACATACAAGTAAAGATGGCTCATTGTACATGACATCACATTTTATAACAATGAGAGCAATTGTGGACTCAAATGTTGTGGATTTTAAAGGAGTGGTATATGATGAAGTTTCAATTAATAAGAGATTTAAAAGAACAAGAAAACATTCCATGATAAAATATATTTTAAGATCAAAGGGTGTAATGGTGATCTCAAACAAAAAGTAAGGATTATGTTAAAGTTAAATAAATTTAATAATCATGGATCGAGATTTTTCTAAACCTTAATCAATTCCCTTTAATGGTTAAGATGGGGTGCCTGATAGAGATATCATTCTCTAAAAAATATACTAAACATTAATCTCTAAGCTAGTGTGATATTATTACATATGGATCCTAATTCTCTTAACCAATTTGATTGCAAAGTTAATATCAAATTTCTTAAGATTTTTTATAATATTTTGAAGATATTTTTGTATAGATCTTATTCATATAAAGTACTGAATTGGTTGCAAATCTTTATAATGAGTGTTATTACCTAAACTATTTCTTGCCAACATCATATATAACTATATAAAACAGTAAGAAATCAAAAAAGTTGATATGCCTCTTAGCTTCTCTTTATAGAAGCCTATCAAGGAAAATAAAGTATATTTCTTGGAGGTGATAGGTGGTAAGATCCATAGTAGGTTGATAATGTGAGTTATAGATTACAGGATGAGGTGGTTGATTGTGATGTATAGAGGATACAATAGCGTGTGAGCATATGAATAGACAAGAAGACTAGTGGGAAGATTGAAAACTAGCTTCTTTGCAAGATTTGAATAGATCAATGATAAATTAAGGTAGCCCAATAAAATTTTTTTGTTCTATTTACATTAAGATGATTGAGTTCTGATACATTAAAGTGCAATCATGATCCCTTTATTTTTCTCATTTTAATTAGAACTAATTTTCTATATTCAAGGAATATTAATGTAAGAGGACCAATAGATATGCTTGATTTAGATAAGAATTTTAATGATGAGAAAGGGGCTAGTATATTTCAATCTACTATCGAGAGTTTAAATGAACATGAAATCAATATATATTCAAAATATTTTATTGGATGATGACATCAATGAGATCTTATATATTGTAACTTATAAATAATATTCTTTTTAAATGTACCTTTTTTTAAAAAAAATTAGCTTATATTATGTTATTAATACTATATTTTTTAATTATGCAAAAAATGATATATAGTAGATTATTAAGGCATTGTAAAAAGTTACTTCCATGGGCTTGACTAAAGTGGACGATACTTCTATAGTATATGATCATCTATCTACTCCAATACATCCTCGCATTCTAGAGGATGTGGCATTTACTAATACTTTCTAATCTCATCGTAGACCTTACACCTAAATGACTATAAATGGCTTATCAGTATGTGCTATTTGCTATTTATAAATTTCAGATAACGTAATGTTAGCAAGATTGATGTGTCATGCAGTATCACAGAGTCCATATTATTAAGGTCTTGCATGGATGTGGTTGTTATGAACTCCATATTGCAACCAATCTTCATCCTAAATTTGTACAAGCGAGGTATGAGTCATTAAACAAGGGGATGCTAATAAAGATAAATGAAGTATATATGTAAATAATATTGTTATATTATTTCTATGTATTATGATATTATCGTATATTACTCATTCATGATGAATTTGAGTTTGCTAGGTATTTATGTCATTGAATTCTCCAATATCTTGATGTTTAATGAATAAAATATAAGAGCTTGTAGATCGAATGGTGAGATAATATTTTAATTGATGATTCTATCAATGTATTGAATGAAAAGTGTTTGAATCATTACACTGAATGAATGTATTAGGGAATACTATCCTTGAAATATGTTGTTAGCACTTGTAAAAAAGGGTTAAGCCTTAGAAGTGATTTTAATTATTGTAAAGTAAAAAAAATTATAATAGTATAGTAGTTAAAATCATTGTAATTCTATAACATTTTTTGCGGTAAAACTAGTAATACTACAACAAAAACACTTAAATGTAAAACCCTTTTTTTTTTCTATATATCTCTCTTATGTTACATAACAATAATTTATCATACATAACACCAACTTAGTTAATCTAATCCTACTTACCAAACCACTTAGTGCACTGACAATTAGGTATTAGATGGCCCTCCATAACAAATTAACCAACTCCTTTCTCAATAAGCACACTTCCATCTAATAACCTCGACTTGACTTGTCGAGTATGAGTCTGATCTGACCCGACCCAATAACATTTTCAAGTCAAACCTGCATTTGAATTATTCTTCTGATCCAATCTAAGCTGAAAAAAGAAACTATAGTATTGTCGGGTCACTCCGACCCAGACAATTAGCAGTTCTGGGCCAATATTATGGGCCTACCATAGCACAATACAAATACACAGTTGTATTGAGAAAAAGCCGAACAGCAATAAATTCACTACAGGACAGATGCCCAAGTGGAATTAAATAAGCCCGAACCAACTTTGGACCAACATAGATAGCCTTAAATCACTCTTACTTCATTTGAAAAGAAAAGAAATTTTTTTTTATTATTTTATATTAGCTGACAAGGTGCTAGTAGACATAATTTTAATAGGTAATATCAAGCTGGATTTACAGAAAATTCCAAGGTCTGTAGGCAGTTCGATGATGGTCCATGGTAAGCCAGATCCACACATTCTCCAGATTCAAGTGAGAACAAATAGATAATATTTAACATAAGCAAATAATTGTTGTGGAAGATTCGTGGTACCGACAGCCTTAGTAGAGGATAGGAGGAGGCTAATAGATTAATAGTTAAATTTTTTTGATGTTTTGGTGAACCATTTGATGTCTTGGAATGATGATTTGAAAGATATAAAATAATTTGGTTAAGGAAATAGTAGAGATGAAGGCCTTGCTTCTTCTTGAAATAAGAGGAGAAAGTGGTTTTTTTAATTGGTCGAGTTTCAGGCCATGGTACTTGGTTTGACCATCTTGCATTGATTTTGAGTCCACAATGATTTGCTAGATTCTGATTCAATTTCTCTCTCTCTCTCTCTCTCTCTCTCTCTCTCTCTCTCTATCTCTATCATGCAATGGGAATCAGATGAGCTGGTGATCAATTTAGTCTTGAAGGTGCTCCATGGCTATAAAATCATATGAAATCAATCATCAAAATTGATATAAAAATTAGTTTGGCATTGATCTCACTACTACAGTTAGATCCCAATTGTTTAATTCAAATTGGTATTAACATGATCTTATAATTATAAATATTGGCCCATTTGTTCATCATCAACACAAATATCATGATCTAATAATCAAATAGGAAGATTAAATTCAACACAAACTTCAAAATTGACAAGACTTACAATTTCATCATAAAATTTATTGTAGCAGTAAAACAACATTTATTTAAGAGCTTCTAAATAACCCATAAACAAGATAAGGCGAGGATCCTACATTTTTTTTATTTTAAAAGGGACTGGATTAAGACTTTGTTTGAAATTATTTTTTGTCACTTTTCTTTGGCTTTTAAGAAAATTTTTGAACTAGAAAGGTACCCAAACGAAAGTCTAAATTATTCAAAAATTTTGTTTATTTTTTTTTTTATTGAGCAAAGACTTACATTTTAAAAATATTTTTGAGGTGAAACCCTCAAGTTAGATGCTAACATCTTGTTTATCTTCTCATGCACACAATGGATAATCAAACTCAAGGTTTAGATATTAAAGATCATTTTCACACATGAGATTTAATTTTTCAACCCAATGAATGAAATGCAAAAATTCGGTCAAATGTTAGAGCAAACTTTTTTAAATCACCAAGTTTTCTTATGTTTTCGTAAAAGAAATAGTTAGCCAACTCACTTCACCAATGCCCAAATCTAACTAGAAGCACCATAGGATAGGACTAACATCTGCTTATGGGACATCGTAATAAACTAATAAAATGATGATGGAACTTTGGACCAAACCACTTCTTGTGTGGTAGTCCACAAGTCACACCCAAGTCACCAGCAATCATTGAATTATATGCTTGCTAAAACAATTGGTTGAGAACCACAGTCACAACAACGCATATTTAAAATTATGTGGTCATCCTTGCTCTATGTCTAGTTGATTAGATAGTTTTTGACCTGAGATTAGGAAATATTGATGTAGTTGGCCTAACACATTGAGTACATGGCTTCCAGTTAAAGCAAACAATAATTCATACCGACCCCATTAATCAAAACCTGCATTGAATATGCCAACCAAAAGACAACTCTGAAGAATCCAGTGATGCCTCAAAGCCGAGTTCAGACTTCAGATAGTTGCAGGGGCTTAATTTAGTATTGCAAGTACATTGCAGGAATGCCTGCTGAAAATGATATGATTCTTGGCTACTGTTCTTGTCTTATTTATTTAAAAAGTCACGAGCCCAACAGTGGAAGAAGCTCAACCCAACCACTAAGCCACCGCTTCTATCCATCTTTAGTTCAATTCTTTGAAGATTAAGCTACTACAGTAAAAAGAATGATGCAGGGGGGACAACTAAATCAAAAAGTTGTATTTCTTTTATATATCGGATTATTGTCATTTACAATTGGATCAACGAATGATGAGACAATATACAAATGATACAAGAAATAAGGTTTGCTTACAGTGCACGCAAACCAAACAATTGACCAAATAGACAGACGTTAAACTGATGGATGCTGATTTGGGTCATGGAAAGGGACATCAATTTTTTTTACTTCTAGCAGCTCAAGTGAGAGATTGTATGTGGCTTCTCCTTCAATGAAACCTGACATAGAGAGCAGAATTATAAGATTTTTTATTACATTTGTGAGAAAAATGATGCTGTTTGAATCGTGCAGACTGTGAAACGCAGAGTTAAAAGCTGAGAAAAAAATCGACACAGATGATTAATGCTCTTACATAGCAAAGCAAAGTAATGTTTGATAAGCACATCGAAGTGAGTGATTTTGACTTGAGATTTACAGATACTTGGGCAGAAATCAAACAGCAACTGAGAAACATATGCTGCAGGCTTTATGATCTCCATAAGATAATATGTTATGACAACTAAGGCAAATCGTAACAACTACAACGGAGGCATTGTTTAGTTCTTTTTTCTTTTTTGAAGAGGGTTGAAAGCAGAAAATTACTGTCCGAGTGTCTGGACCACTATTCCCCTTAAAGAACATTAAAAACTGAAATTGCTGAAACTAAAATTTTAAAAGGAACCCTTAGGACTGCCAAAACCAAATGTTGAAAATAGCGTAACGTTTCACCATGGCCGCCTAATTGCCCCAATGATTAGGGAATTAGCTCTCCTTTGAGTAGTGTTTACATTTCAAAATCCATAATCAATATAGCAGAAGTACTTGCTCGAATATATATCATCATGAAAGAAGTTACCTGAAATGTTGAACTTAGGAATTTCCGATCTCAAACCTCGATGATATGCATTTAACATGCCTCATTTTATATTCATTCCTTTTAGTGCTACATAAGGTATTAAATCTATTTTTTACCATTCATTTTGAATTTTGAATCATCACTGTTATATGCCAGAAGATTCACAACGGTACAGAAGAAACATTCATTTTAGCTTTGTATGAAAATTCAACATGCACATAAATAAAAAGGTAGTTGTAATGAGCATCAAAGTTTTATGTGAAAAACCTTTAAAAAAAAAAACAATGCCCTACACAGCTGAAATGATTTTATAAGTATCTGTAATCGATTATAAATATTATCCTTCCACATAATTGAGAAATATGTTGATAAATTGTATTATTATTGATGTTGATATCAGAAGTCAGATTTGGTGACGACGACATGCATCAACTTTATAGGTGATGCCGTGTGTGTTGACAATATTCACAACAATAGGCAATGAAGTGAATGGGCATCGACATTGGTGTCAACGACGTGCATTAAGGCTATTGGTATAAGTATCTTAAACCAAAAAAAATTATCTTTTAAGATAATTGTTTTCATGTATTTTCCTTCATATAGTTTTGGCTCATGCACTAACATTCAACTCTTGGGAAGTAAACATTGCCTTTAATTGATTCCTCTCTCCATGAATACTTCATAAAGTCAAATAGCAGTAGCCAATTTGTGATGGATGTTCTAACAAGATCTTTATTAGTGTCTTATTTAAATCAACACCCATTTATGGTTGTTGATAAATTGCTAACTCTTTTTTCGTTTAATTAAAGTATTTTTATGTTGTGGTAAAAAGTATTTTTATGTTGAGGTAAGTCTCCAAACTTTTCTAGCATCAAATCAAGACGATGGGCTACACAAGGAATCCAATATGGATGTTTTTATTCTCCATTAAGATCCTCTTGGCTGTTATATATGCACTTGCATCTGTAACCAATTGAATAACAAGATGTTCTCCAACTATCTCAAAAATGTCATCAAGCAATGTGAATAGCAATGGTCATCTTTAATAAACATTAATGTGTCAACATATTTCAAAAATATCATTCCATTAGGATTGTTGAGGACAAAGTTTCGACTTCGTATGTCTTGCCAACAATCATATAGTATTAACACTTTGTTTGTGCACATGTTTATCTTTTGAACTATCTTGTCAATAGTATTCACTTCTTCCATCAATATCAATGTTTGAAGCTCATGCATATTTGGAGGTTTCAATCCTGGACAATTGTTTCCAATGGAGCACGCAATACTGAAAAAGGATAGACTCGTAAAATTAAAAGAAATCTCATTTTCATGTCTCTACGGGCATTTCTGATAAAGGAATCAGGACATGGAGTAGGGGTGGAGATTGTAGCTCTTAGGCTTTAATAAAAATAAATGTAATTCAAAGCCCACGACTCAGTGGGTTTGAAACATTAATATTCAAATCCATGCCTAGATCAATTGAAACATGGGTTTCGAAAGATCGAGGAAAAACGTAGATTTTGAATAATTTTCTAGCATGTCAGAATAAAACAGGTTCCACATCGTATGTTACAAAATTTTTTTTAAACGATGGCAGCATCTCATTAGCGGGGGATGCTTTAACAAACCCTTGCCTACTTAACACCATAATTGTGCTATACTATAGTATGACTCTTCTCGGTATAAGGCCTAATTTTATAACTTCACTCCTTGTTCTTATTTCATCTAATTTGATGTTGGCTTGTTAATTATCTTGATTTTCTTCAAATTTGGCAAAATTGAAATTCTTGTGTGAGAATTAAATTACGATTGCTCATTGATTTTACATGGTCCTAAATTCTTGTTGATTTTTTTTATTTATTTCACCCATTTTATTAATATTTGAATTATGATTCTAATATTGATTGTTAACATTTAAAGAAAGCAAATTATTGGCTTATTTATTGGTTTGTGATCTACAAATCCTAGATTTTCTTGTGTGATATACATATACTACATCATTCTAATTGCATTAAAAAATACTAACCCTAATCCATCTTGCATCATAGGTCTGCTACTTTGTAAAACATCAAAGGGCACTATAAAAAAATAAACTTGGCTTAAACAAAGAGACCAAGGAATGATAATTATGTTTTTTAAGAAATCATTAAACAACAGTTCCAAAAAAAATGGAAAGAAAATTAGAAATAATCTTGAATTATATCAAGTATTAATAAGATTAATTTAAATTTGAAGAAACATAAAAATAAAGCTTCAGGTCCATGAGATAAATTTTCGGTTTTGGCAAAATATTGGAGATTATTGTAATATTATTTCATGAAATTGTTTAATTAAAACCTAAGAACCAAGAGAATAGAAAAAACTAGAACATAAGTATTATGGTATTAGTCTTTAATAAAAAATAGTTGTTTACAACAATTATATGTTGAATCATACACAACAAACTAATGGGGATGGCAATAATATACAAACCTAGTAAAAAACATGTCAATATTGGATAATATAGTTAATTTCATAACAAAATATTCTATGGAGCAACATTTACCGAGAGTGGATGAGAAGTGATATAAAATTTGATATAATTGGAAGATAAGTAATACTTGGTTAAAATAGGTCTAAACTAACTTGAAGTTATTATAAAAGAATGAGAATAAAGATGAGAGCATAATAACAATAGTTAAAGCTACATGGTAAGAAAGATAAGAGCTTTTAAAATATTGTGGATAAGAGGATATCATGGAAACTCAAAGAGTATTCTATTTATGATTAAATCTATCTTATCAGTATTCAAGTTTTGGACAACAAATAAGTCCCGAGCAGCCAAGTTAGAGTGTAATATAAAATAAACATGGTAAGATGGAAATAGGAAAACATGGGCGATAATAGAGAGAAACGATCATTTAAAAAAAGACAATAAGGGCGTTACTAATTGAAGATTAAATAGTAAAAATTGACTAAAGAGATTGGGCATATAAACATAAGAGTAGAACACCAATAAGACTAACAACAATAATAAAAAAATTTTATCCCATTATATCGGCTAAAAAAAAAGGACACCATGGCTGCTCTATATGTAAACAACGTTCATGCTCAAAACAATGATAGTGATGATGAAGCACAACGAAACCAAAATAGAAACAAAAGACAATGAGATCATGGGATTAAAATAGACATCACTGAATTTGAAGGAAAATTACAACCTGAACAATTCCTTGAATGGGTTGAGAAAATAGATCAATTTTTTGAATGGAAAGAAATCCACGAACAAAAAAGTTAGGTTTGCTAGTTTAAAACTGACTAGACATGCGTTAACTTGCTGGAAAAACCTTCAAAATAACAAAATAAGGAGAGATAAAAAGAAAATTCAAACCTGGGGTAGAATGAAATAGAAAATGTGAGGAATATTTTTGCCTTCTGATCATTTCCGAACCTTATTCCAAGAATACAATAACATCCGCCAAGGAACTCAATCTATAGAAGAATACACTGAAGATTTTTACAAACTGCAATCCAGAAATGATTTAAATGAAACTGAGGAACGAACCATAACTCGATACATCAACGGACTCAAGTGGTCAATCCAAGATCAACTAAATCTTCACCATACAATTAAACTCGATGAGGCCTATCGCATGACATTGAAAATTGAGAAACAACAACAAAGAAGCAACAATAAAAAATTTGATCCAACCAAACCTAAGCAATCTCTAGGAAATAAAACTCAAACTTCACAAGCTGTCATAAGGTCAACTTCTTCAAATCCAAATCTTCGACCAAAACCTAATGAAGCTCAAGATAATGAAAAAGGAAAAGGAGTATTTGGAACAAAACTAATTATACTGGTCATCTTTCAGCGGCCTATAGAAAAAACAATCCGCCTAGAACTAACTACATTGAACAAGAGGGTAATCATGAAATGGTGGAAGAAGATGAAAGTGAAGAAGAAAATGAGGAAGAGTTGGAAACAATTAATGTTGAAGGTGACCAAGAAATCATTACTTAGTTATCCGATGGGTTTTGACCACCAAAATTGATGTTGGAGATAAATGACTTAGACGAAACATTTTTCAAACCACATGTACTGTAGCAGGAAAATTATGTACCCTCATAATTGATAGTGGAAGTTCAAAAAATTTTGTGTCACAACTTATGATGGATAAATTGAAATTAAAATCAAAACCCACAGCCAAGCCTTACAAGATATCATGGTTTAAGGAAGGAGGAGAGGTATCAATCACTCAGCAATGCCTTGTCAACCTTTCAATTGAAAAATTTTTCAAAGACCAAGTATTATGTGACATCATGCTACTCGAAGTATGTCATATTCTACTAGGACGACCATGGCAATATGATCATAAGACCATTCACAATGGAGAGAAAAATTGAAGTGTGATCTTGGTAAACCTACATGTTTGCTTAGCTTGCAAGCTATCTTCTCTACCTTCCCTCTTCTATTTCATCTCGATCTTCTATCTACTTCTTCTCTCCATGGTTTCCATTCCACCCGTATCTTTTTTCTCTAAGCTATTATGAGTGGTAAGTGTTGTTGAGCCCTGTTATATTGGTATTTTTCGGAGGAGCAACAACTTGAGCTGGATTATAATTTCTGTGGTGAACTATTGGTTTGTCTTTCCTTAGAGCCCAATTTCTTATTTTCGATATTTGCATGTGAGGTGACCAAATACGGTTGTTCTGAGGGTTTGATATTTCATGTTTAGTTTGTTTTGTTTTATTTCCTAATCATTTTCTCATATCTGTTTTCTATTAAGTCACTATCAGTTTGTGTTTGTTTAAGTTATATTGAAAGAAAGTTTGTAATTTGCATTCCTAGAACCAAGGTTATTTTTAGGTTGCATCAGATACTGTCCCTCACTGTGAATGGCTGCCACTTTCCTCTGGCTAATATATTGCTTGAAAATGCTGCTAATCGCCTTTTGATGTCATTCCTTCACCCATTTAATTCGCCTCCTCTTAGAAGAGCATGAGGATGGGATCAGTGAGTATAGAACTAATTTTCTATTCATTGCACATGAATTTTTTATTCAAAGAGTAATCCTATTGATGTAGAACGGATATGGGGGGAGGGGGTCATTTGAAAATTGAATTTCAAATTAAATGGGAAAAAGGGGGAGGGGGGGGGGGGGGGGGGGGGGGTTGGCGCTAAATCAAGGGGGATTGCGCTTAATTGGCGGTCATTAAGTGGGATATGAGAGAGAGGAGGGGAGGAAGGGGCTGATTAAATAATTCCCATAATGGGATACCCAAATAGAGAATTAATTAATTAAGAGGGGGGTCGGCCACTTGGGAGGGAAAATAGAAGCATTAAATAAGGGGAAGGAGGGGCTTCCTAAATTAGATCTATTGATTAGGAAAGGGATTTGAAATTCAAAATAATTTGAATTCAAATTAGAAACTTTCTAAATTAACAAAAGATTAATTTAAGAAGGTATTGAAGAGGCTATTTTGACTTTAAAAAAAAGAAAAAAAAAATCAAATTGTGGATGAAGAGGGGGGCCAGCGATTTCAAGGAGAGAGTGGGTGGAAAAATAATTCAAATAGGAGATTGATTGGAGAATTGAGAACTTTCCAAATATAGCTTATACTAAATTAGGAAAGATTTCAAATTTGAATTTGATTTCAAACTTGGATTAATAATCCTTCCAAATCTAACACAATCTATATTAGGAAAGGAGTAAGGGCTAGGGCAGATTTTGGAAACAAGGCTAGGGGAGACCGTCAGCTAGGATCTAGGCTAAGGTTAGGTGGCGGTGGGGTTTGGGATTGAGCTAGCCGGCGGTTGGGGTGTGGGGGGGGGGGGGGGGGATGAAAACTTGTAGTGGAGAGGGGATTGGAACCAGTGGTAGGAAGAAGGGGAAGGTGGTGGCTGAGAGTTGGAATAAGGGGAGAAGATGGCCGATGGAGAAAGAGAGGGAGAAGGAGATAATGAAAGAAGATAATCTGTGAGCCCGAACACATCCTGCGGCTGATGGGTGTTGCATTGCCCTTTACCAAGGGACTTAAGCCATGAGCCCGGACTCATCCTGCAGCTGGTAGAAACTACGATTCCCTCCCATAGGGATTCTCACTAACGTTCTCCCCAAGAACAAAAGTGCAGAATAATTTTTTTTATTAATAATCCATCATATTACACTAGCAAGGGCCCCTATATATAGGCCTTAGAAATAAAAGAAACTAAAATAAGACGATCATGCTCCTAGGGCTTACATAAGACTAGACCCTTAAATAAGGATAAAAATAAAAAATGCATAATTAAAATAAAATTACAAATAAAAATTTAAGATAACATGGGACGATCACAACCGTCGATCTTCAGCTCCTCCTCGTATAGGCATGGACGGTTGGATGTCCGCATCATTCTCTCGGGGTGGAAAAGAGCTCGACTCTGTTGAGTTCGCGTTTCGGGTGAGAACCTATGTCTGATACCAAACTGATGTAGAACGGATATGGGGGGAGGGAGTCATTTGAAATTTGAATTTCAAATTAAATGGGAAAGGGGGGGTCGGCTAAATCAAGGGGATTGGGCTTAATTGGTGGTCATTAAGTGGGATAGGAGAGAGAGGAGGGGAGAAAAGGGCTGATTAAATAATTCCCATAATGGGATACCCAAATAGAGAATTAATTAATTAAGAGGGGGGCCGACCACTTGGGAGGGAAAATAGAAGCATTAAATAAGGGGGAGGAGGGGCTTTCTAAATTAGATCTATTGATTAGGAAAGGGATTTAAAATTCAAAATAATTTGAATTCAAATCAGAAACATTCCAAATTAACAAAAAATTAATTTAGGAAGGTATTGAAGAGGCAATTTTGACTTTGAAAAAAAAAAGAAAAAAAATCAAATTGTGGATGAAGAGGGGGGGCGAGCGGTTTCAAGGAGAGAGTGGGTGGAAAAATAATTCAAATAGGAGATTGATTGGAGAATTGAGAACTTTCCAAATATAGCTTATACTAAAGTAGGAAAGATTTCAAATTTGAATTTGATTTCAAACTTGGATTAATAATCCTTCCAAATCTAACACATCTATAATAGAAAAGGAGTAAGGGCTAGGGCAGATTTTGGAAACAAGGCTAGGGGAGACCGACGACTAGGATCTAGGCTAAGGTTAGGTGGCGGTGGGGTTTGGGATTGAGCTAGTCGGCAGTTTTGGGGGGGGGGGGGGTGGAGAAATGAAAACTTGTAGTGGAGAGGGGATTGGAACCGGCAGTAGGAAGAAGGGGAAGGTGGTGGCCGAGAGTTGGAATAAGGGGATAAGATGGCCGGTGGAGAAAGAGATAGGGAAAGAAGATAATCCGTGAGCCCGGACACATCCTACAGCTGACGGGTGTTGCGTTGCCCTTCACCAAGGGACTTAAGCCACGAGCTCGGACCCATCCTGCAGCTGGTGGAAACCACGATTCCCTCCCATAGGGATTCTCACTAACGTTCTCCCCAATAACAAAAGTGTAGAATAATTTTTTTTATTAATAATCCATCATACCATTACACTAGCAAAGGCCTTTATATATAGGCCCTAGAAATAAAAGAAACTAAAATAAGATGGTCATGCCCTTATGGCTTACATAAGACTAGACCCTTAAGTAAAAGTAACAACCTAAAATGCATAATTAAAATAAAAACTTAAGATAACGTGGGACGATCACGGCCATCGATCTTCAGCTCCTCTTCGGATAGGCATGGATGGTTGGATGCCCGCATCACCTATTGGTGGATTTCTATGAAGTATCAAACTCTAAATTTATATCTAACTAAACAAAAATAATAATTTACCTGCATGTGATTTACAGTAAACCTGAAACCAAGCTTAACGTAAACAAAATACATTGCATTTGTTTTACTCTACAATCCTAAAATGCATGCATTCTAAATAAATCTAATCAATCAGCCCCTTGATGTAACAAACCAAAAAGGTACACTATGTTTCATACAATTGAAAATTTTGACGAAGTCATCTAATTGTCTTTAATTTATTTGGTTTTATCCTTACAGAATGCTTGGCATGAACAAAATTTTCTTTGAAGCAAAAATGGAGTTTTTTATATTTCATACATAGAACATTAGTTTTTGGTACATTTAAATGTATATCCAGTGTAATGTTTTAGCCGGAGCAGAAGAATGACTCGTACAATAAAATATATCATATCTATATAACTGACGTTGAAAGATACAATTTGCATGTTTGCTACTATTTCAACTGAAGTGCATGTTTAGATGCTGGATATCTCATAAATGATTATTACCAAAATTATGTCCTCATCAGTTCCATAACATTTGCGTGCACAATCTAGACACTCCAGAGAAACTCTTTCGTTCTTTCTGCAAAATTAAAATGAGTTAACTGAGACAATAGGTAAGTCAGGGAAAGGAAGCAAAGTTTATATTTTTTGACAAAACATTTCACTTGGGGAAGGGACACTTTGACGTTCAGTTGCAATATTAAGAACATGGAATGCAAAAAACAGGCAACCACGTGACTACAAACGAATGAAAATCACTGTCAAGGAGACAATGCCACATCCCATAACAAACCCCATAATTTTTACCTACCCACAGCTTTGGGTAAATGGCAGAAAATCATGCATTTTTTTTTCATATAAGGCAAATAAACGTGAAATGTTAGCATCATTCTCTACAAGGATTTCTAGCAGTATTGAGGAACGAATGAGTAGTGAATAAACAGCCTCCATTTATTGATGGACATAACAAATAGATCCACAGAAAATCTAATTTTTATTGGTTCGTTAAAATCCGTAGGCATT
This sequence comes from Dendrobium chrysotoxum, assembly GCA_019925795.1. Classification (NCBI taxonomy): domain Eukaryota; kingdom Viridiplantae; phylum Streptophyta; class Magnoliopsida; order Asparagales; family Orchidaceae; genus Dendrobium; species Dendrobium chrysotoxum. The sequence continues at coordinate 13,753,355 of CM034302.1, forward strand.
GAAAGCAAACAAAAGGGAAAATTGTGTGGGATGTATGCTGACTAAGCATGGCAATTTATGATTAAGTAGCCAGTTTAGCGTAAGTGAAATTCATATGATTGAAATAGGTTACATTAATTAATTAAATTGAATAAAAAATATAAATATTCCAATAACCTTGAGAATAAGAAAGGACTCCAACATTTATAGCATTATTCAATCAAATTTCTATGCATTTTAGAGTCAAAGCACCAAACATATTAATAATGCTTTTCTTTTTTCTCGGTCAATCTTTCAACTTGTAGAAAAACAGGGGATGTTTCACTTGGTCTAGCAACTGCACATATTTTTGTTGTATTTCAGCAAAGTGATCAATCGGCCATGAAATCAATTAAAATGCCTGAATAAAGAAACCGGATACCTTGAACTGGCGGGGTCTCTTATTTCAAATTCACTGGCTTCTGCATCGTAGCCACATATCACAATAAAGTGCCCTGAAACAGGCCATAAGATTGATCAAATCCAAAATGAGGTGCCCATGTACGCACCAATATAGCCAAAATAGAACATAAAACATATAGAACGATAAGCTTTACTAAGATAAAACATGCATTCCTCAAGGAGCAAAGTTTTCTGCACGAAACAAAGCACGAAATTGATAGATGAATAGACAAGAAGGTACTAAAGCATTCAGCCAACTTATACTAGACTTGTAAGGCTAGCAATTCAATTTGTTAAAAATTAGCAATATTAAAAACAAAGTAACAGGTGCTCTATTATACAGATTTCAACACTGCAGCAAACTATATATGTTTCTGTGTCAATAGCATGTCTTTAAAGGTGGAGAGCAGGAAATGAATATAGCATTGCTGAAATTTTTGCTTAGTAGGGGACCTTTCTCTGGTTATGGAGGGCAATCTTGTAAATCTGGATAAGAGTGATTCCTTGAAAGTACTAAGCCTCCATTCTCACAAATAGAAAACCAACTAAATAATAGAGGCCAAATATAAGCCTGGAGCATTGAAGTGGTCAGGCTTAACTGACCAGCTATTTTGAGGCCACTATTGCACCTACTGAGCTGAGACCTATGTTCATACTTACACTAATAGCTAAGGTCCTGCTAAAAAGAAAACAGAAAATATTATCAGAAATAAACATAAATGAAATTAGCTATTGACACAGCAAAATATTATCAAAAAATAGCAAATACTATACTTTTTTTAGAGAGAAAAGGACCAAAATGGTCCATCAACTTTTTAGGAAGGAAAATCCCCAACTATCTTGAGGGACCATTTTGGCCACTCAACTCTTTAAAATGGGATCATTTTAGTTTTCACATCCAAGCTAATGGATGCTCGACTTAATAGTGTTAAAATTAAGGGTATTTTAACAATTTTTAATTAAACTATTTATTAGATATAATTTTCAACTAATTATACTTTTTGAAAAAAAATTAATAATCATTTGTTTAATAAGAGAAATTAATTATATTTTTAGTTATAATTTTAAAAAGTTTAATCATATTTTTATAAATTATGATTGGTAAAAATATTTGTGATTAAAATGAATATTTAACTATATTTTTATAAAAACTATAATTTAAAGTTATGATTATAAAATAAACATTAAAATGAACGAAGAAACGGCCGAGCATATTACTTAAAGTAATATTTGAGAGTCAAATATAATCCTTCATGAAAGATAACAATCAAACTAAAAACATTTTAAAAGGATCTTCGGTTAAATTAAAATCAAGTGTCATATGATCCAATGTTGTGCAGTTACAAATAAAATATGTTACATCATCCAATTGCAAACTCAAAATTAGCTTGGGAGCAACAAGATGCCTCTTCAGTTCTATTACATTTGAGCAATGAAAATAAAATAATTTGCATTCTCCTAATGCAAAAACAAAATCAAATTGGGAGTGTTAAGATGTTGAGATCCTACCACTTCCAATGACCTAAAATTTTATAAGTATTCAAGCCTGTGAAACCCCTAAAGTAAAAGAAGCTAAAATCTTAAACATTGAGGCGCATTTTGGTGTAATAGTTGGAATTTCATTAAGAAACTCTGTAGCTAAGCGTGCTCATCCCAAAGCAATTTTGTGATGAGTGACCTATTGGGAAGTTACACCAACAGGACAAAACCGTGAGACTCTTAGGCCAAAGCGGATAATATCTCGATAGTTAAGAGTTTGTGCTGTTACAAATGGTATCAGAGCAATACACCAGCCAAAAGATAGGAACTAAATGTCATACAAGAGAAAGTGCTACGCCATGAGAGTTACCTCTTGAATCCTGTATAGGACAAAATGCTACATGATGGGAGCCACCACTTGAACCTCTAGAATCCTATCTTTCTGGTGGATGATTCTGGGATAAAGATGCTGAAAAGGTTGTCAGTTACTTAAGTGGGGGAGATTGTGAAACCCCTTACGTAAAAAAAGCTAAACTCTTAAACATCGAGGCCCCTTTTGGTGTAATGGTTGGAATTTCATTAAGAAACTCCGTAGTTAAGCCTGCTCATCCTGGAGCAATTCTGGGATGGGAGACCTACTGGGAAGTTACACCAACAGGACAACACTATGAGGCACTTAGGCCAAAGCGGACAATTAAGAGTTTGTGCTGTTACAAAGCCCATGATAAAATTTTATAACGACAAAATCAAATGAACATCACAAGTTCAAAATCAATAAAATTAGAACCACCAAAGCTCCAAAAATAGCTACCAAAAACTTATTCTATTAAATAAAAATTCATTACATTTAAAAGATCATCAGGAAAATACATAAAATAAAACTAAAATTCATCCATTTCATTGAAATGTATCATAAGACAACAAAATATAAATCCTTCATTTTCTTGATTACATTCAAAAGTTCATGTATTGTCGGCTATTACGCCATCCATACAAAAATAAGAAGATCCGAAATATGAATATTTCATTCAGTGAGCTTTTCTTCTAGAGGTGTAAACCTACAAAAAAAAAGAAATTAGGTTAGATTCACATAACAAAATAAAATGTAAACTATGAAAAAAAATGAACTTACTAAATGTTTTTATTGGAAGATCCTTGAGTTAGAATTTCTAAAGTAGGTTCAGTATGTATTTGACTCTCTAGCTAGTCCAAGGGCTATTTTAGAAAACACCATTTTTAAATGAAAATTGTTATCTATGTTAACCAAATTGATGGGATGATATGACTCACTATTTCAATCAATGGTTGCACAACTTCCTGGGCATCTCCATGTCTCTCCTCAGTATGCATTCTCTTTTCACAAGTTATGTTATTTTGTCCACTTTGTCTATATTTATGATAATGAAGCTTCAGATTGGCTCTCCCTAATATTTTTGGGTTTGAATGTGATGCTTGTTCATAGGCAGTTCTTCTTCGCATCTTCGATGGCCCTACCAGTCTTCGGTTTATTATACCTTGGTGGCAATGGTGGTATCCCGTTACTTGTTGGCCACTCATTAGCACCATTCAAAGGCTTTATATTACACTCATTACTTTTCATATAATTTTCTACCATGTAGTATGGATGAATAAAGTCCTTACAGTCGTCCATTATCATATGAATTGCAGCACATGAATATTCACATGGTACTCCACTTAACTCCACTTCTGGTAAGAGCATGATTTTAAGTTCAAGTCAACCTTATATTGAGCTCCATGCATAATACTTATCTCGTAGTTATCGTCAAATTTATAAACAATGCAAAAGCCTGCTTTATGCATGTTTTTTTTTCCCAAAATCTCCTTAATCCTAGGGAAGAACTTTCCATTCTATTTTAATGTCTTTTCCTTGTTGTCCAACATTCTTGTCAAGACCATAGATCTGATACTTTCAAGCATTGATACAATAGGCAATTATCTAGCATCAAGAATGAATGAATTAAAATATTCACATATATTATTGAGTAAAGTGTCACATTTAGGTAAAAAGTAAAATGAGATCTTAACCATTCACTTGGAGGTTTCTCACTTAACTACTTAAATGTTGCTATATTTAATTTCTCGAACTCTTTCATTCTGAAAGTGAATTGGTTAAGAGTAGTTGCCCTTGCCATTGCCTATAATGCATTCCTCAATGCCATACTAGTGAAGTCTGCCAACTTGAAGTTCTAATGTAAATGTCTGACATAAAATCTATTAATGACATCAGGAAGAATGTTCTCAAAAGCAGGAATTAAACCATTTTGCTTATCAGAAATGAATGTAAAGTTTTGCTAATTCTCCAAAATCTATAAATCTTTGCCTAAAAAGCTTATAAATCATTCCCAACAGCTTCTACTTTTTGCTTCAACTACTGCCCATGCAATTAAAAATATGTTATTATTACTATCAAGTCCAACAGCTGTGTACAATTGACCTCCTTGTTGTCCCTTCAGAAAACAACCATCAACACCAACTATTAGCCTACATCTTGATAGGAAGCCTTACTTGCATGTGTCAAAGCAACATAAAGTCGCATAAATCTTTTCCTCTCACACAAATCAGGATCCTTAGTACTAAGCATAGAAATAAATTCATTTACTAAAAGGCTTACCGAAACTTTGCCATTTTCTTTTGATTTCCTACCTCTTCGTTACCTTGATTTATTCCTATTGTAAAATTTACAAAAAATGTCAAATGCGAAGAAAACAAAACAATCAAATCCACAATATATATATATATATATACATATACACACATACACACACACGTCTCATTGCCTGTTGGATCATACTCGACTAAGGCAAGTGAGTTGAATAGAGGTGAATCCATAGCAAAGGTATCCTTCATGGCTGTGGTGTGAAGATGGAATCAAAATTAAATGTAATACTCAACAAATAAGTGAGAATCAAAATAAATTGATGAACATATTCTGTACAGGCACTTACTGTACTCTAGGATTCAATGTCGTTGTGGGATCGACGCTCAAGTTAGACTGCTCTGCGGGATCAACGCTTGGGATCGACTGCTCGGGTTTGATTGCTCTGTGAGATCGACGCTTAGGTTCAACTGCTATGCGAGATCGACGCTTGAAATCGACTACGGAATTGACACTCAGGTTCAACTGCAACGCAGTCAAATCCGGCATCCGACCTCCACTTGTAGCTTTGACACCCAACATTGATCTCGCAGTGCAATGATTAGATATCTCAATCACATCAAAACTTATGCATGAGGTGTATTTTACTTTAGAAATATTAAAATTAGTGGTATCTTGTGTGATTTAAAGATTTGGGTGTTATATAAGTAAATATCAAAGTTGAGGTGTTAAATATATAAATACATAAAAATTGTATGATATGTATATAAATTCCCTAAATAATTATAAGTATGCTATGTTCCAAAGAATATTATTGTCATCAATTATTTTCATTTGCAAAAGTTCATTACAGCATGGCTTTCCATGACCATGGTCAAGCCATTGCAAGTAACCACTTATCTTAATCACAACTATTGAAACTAAAATGGTCCAAAAATTTAATGGATCCTTCAAAAATTTGAGAAGGATCAACAATGCTTAAAATTTTCATTAATCCTTCATTTGTTTACCACATGTTACTCAAATCAAATGAGCACTCTGCATATCTAACTTCATATTTTTAAGCCCAATGACTTAAAAAATAAAAATAAAAATTCATATAAACTTCATCAATTGGGTTCATTTGCTCCCATACTAATATAATGTTTAATTCTACTCAATATGTAATCAATTAATCAAATTTTGATGAACTGTAGTTTCTAACTATTACTTATTGTCGAGTAGAAGTTATACAATATTGATCTTTACTAAGGTGATAAACAGTATTGATCTTTATTAAGGTTTCTCATTGGTCAAAATCTAATGGTTCATAAAATAGGAGTCTAACTTCACAAACACAAGCATGCAGACACACATGGTGCACATATGCAAACCCCTCTCTTTAGGTCACTGTGAGCCATATGTACACACTATTAAAATTACAACCTTTATCTCTTAAACCCCAGCCCCCTATCCTCCTCTTTGATCCTCAACTCCTGTTTCTGCATAGTAGCTCTGGATCAATTCATGCAAACTTGCGGTTGTTTGTGCTATAACAGAGTCAATTGTTGTTGCAGATTGCTAGTGGATTGGCAGTGTTCTTCCATGTGCAAAACATGTATAAGTTGTTGTTTTCTTTAATATGGCTGATTTAGAGCAATCAGCTTCCTCTTCCACTAAATTTCCCAACAGTAACAAAATCAGATGTTGGTTTTTTTTCCCTTTTTGTGTGACTTTTAGTGTAATTGTATTGTAGCAGTCTAACAAATTTTCCTTATTTTCTCACTCCCGAATTGGTGATGAAGTGCTACTGTAGATGAACACTCTTGATTTTGACCGTTGTTTTTTCATTGAAAAAATGCAGTTTAGGGAACATTCTGGAGTATTTGTAAACTAGCAATTATGGGTCAAATTTTAATTATAAATAGGAAGTATCTAGACTGTAAAATCAGCAGCAACAACAACAACAACATCAAGCCTTTATCCCACTATGTGGGGTCGGCTACATGAATTCTTTTTCTCCATTGTGTCCTGTTAAGAGTTAAATTCTCATTTAAATCTAATAAACAAAGTTCATTTCTAATATTTTCTAACCAAGTCTTTTTAGGTCTACCTCTATCTTTCTTAACATAAGTCAAATTTAATACATCTACTTTCCTAACCAGGTCATTGGAAAGCCATCTAAGGTGACTCTCTCTAATCTTATCTTCCACTAGAGCTATTCCAACCTTTTCATGGGTATGCTCATTTCATATCCTGTCTCTAAGAGTAAAGCCACTCATCCACCTGAGCATCCTCATCTCTGCAACACTTCACTTAATATTATGCTTTCCTTTTAATGGCCAACATTATGCACCATAAAGCATTGGAGGTCTAATCACCATCTTATAGAATTTTTTCTTAAGTTTGAGGGGGACTTTTCTATCACACAACAAGCCTGATGCATTCCTCCACTTCAACCATCCAACTTGAATTTTACTAATAATATCCCCATCTATTTCACCATCATTTTGAATAATAGACCCAAGATATCGAAAACGTGTACTCTTATTAGTGATTTGATCACCCAAAGTCACAATCCCCCACTAGATCTATTATTACTAAATTTACACTTCATATATTCAGTTTTAAATATACTCAAATGAAAGTCTTTAGACTCTAAGGTTGACCTCCATAATTCAAGTTTTCCTTCAACTCCCTCGCTGGTCTTATCAACAAGAAGAATATCATATGCAAAAAAGCATACACCAGGGTACAACCTCTCGCAAATGTCTAGTGAGAACATCCATGACTAAAGCAAAAATAAATGGGTTTAAGGTTGATCCTAGACTGTAAAATCAGCATTGGGTTAATAAAATTTCAAACTACTCGCAAACTTGTGTTGTAGACTCCTTTGAGGGCATTCCAAGATTGATGCAACCAAAAAATACAAAGATTGCAAACTAACAAGTCTTCCCTTCAATGTAACAAAAATAAACAAAACAACTTATATATTAAGAGAACTTCAAATACAAAACATACCACTACTTTCAACTTGAAACAACACAAACAACTTAATATTAATAAAGTTTAGAGAAAAAGGATACAAGTGAGGCGGGAACCATGATTAGAAGGAGGATGTAGAAGTCTGAGATGAAATATAAGAAGGTAGAGAGGATAGAAGACTAGGTCGCAAGCTAGAAATCCCGCAGGTTTTTACATTCCAACAATTATCACAAAACTCCTCTAAACTGCAACAAAACAGTCCCTATAAATAGAAAAAGGAACCCAATAGACACCCAAAGCAGCCGCCCCATTCAACCAACCAAAACAGAGAAAATCCCAAGAGAAAAGGGCACGGCAGGACCATAAACCGAGCAGCCAGAATCGGAACAGCCAGGAGCCGAACAGACACCAAGAAAGGCACGACCAGCCCAGCAGCCAAAGAACCAAAGAAATGAAATTTCTTGATTGCATCAATTCTCCCCTGGAGGAGAATTCTCATCTCCCGATGAGATCGTCTCAAAACTTTGAAGATGTAGCATTTCCATTTCCTGATATAATTGACTTCGGTTTGCTGAATGTTGACTTTCCATTTTTTTTTATAAAAAGACACAATAACCTAGACGCTCTGATACCAAAATGATGCAACCAAAAAATACAAAGATTGCAAACTAACAAGTCTTCCCTTCAATGTAACAAAAATAAACAAAACAACTTATATATTAAGAGAACTTCAAATACAAAACATACCACTACTTTCAACTTGAAACAACACAAACAACTTAATATTAATAAAGTTTAGAGAAGAAGGATACAAGTGAGGCGGGAATCATGGTTAGAAGAAGGAGGTAGAAGTCTGAGACGAAATATAAGAAGGTAGAGAGATAGGAGACTAGCTCGCAAGCTAGAAAACCCGCAGGTTTTCACATTCCAACAATTATCACAAAACTCCTCTAAACTGCAACAAAATAGTCCCTATAAATAGGAAAAGGAACTCAATAGACACCCAAAGCAGCCGCCCCATTCAGCCAACCAAAATAGAGAAAATCCCAAGAGAAAATGGTACGGCAGGACCACAAACCTAGTAGCCAGAATGTGAACAGCCAGGAGCTGAACAGACACCAAGAAAGGCACGACCAGCCCAGCAACCAGCAACCAAAGAACCAAAGAAATGAAATTTCTTGATTGCATCAAAGATTGATGACAACTTCAAGAGAAACCTTGTACTGATGCGAGGTCTGAATTTTTAGTGAATTCTATTCTTGTTTTCTTTCATTTATATAGTTTATAATTAATTTTTATGTGGGTGTTTGAGATTTTGTCAAGTTTACTACAGTGTAATTTTCCTTTTACGGAATAAATATTGATTGTTGCACGATTGTTAGTAGTTCTCAAATTTCTTGCAAAATTTAAGATTTTTCAATCTTTAAATAATTATTTGGAGCAAGTTCCTATTTTTTTCCTTTCATTTCGTTAAAAAAGTAAGAGTTTTGCCTGATAAAAAAAAGAAGATATTTCAAAATTTTTATTCGACATGGAACTCAATTAGGATTTTGGTTCAAACAAAGATCACAATAAACAAGAGAACTATCTGAATCACTATCAAATGCTATCTGATCACAACCGATTTGCCGTAATAGTGGTGGAGTAACTTTCTAAATACTAGTCTATAATGTCGGACGACCAGCTCATTGTATCTGATCAATCCCAATAAAATTATTTTACTGTTAAACAACATCAAAAGACAATAAGCTATTTATATTATAGCATGCAAGAAAATAAGTAGTATAATAAAACATTCAAAAACAAGAGGAAACATTATGTCTCACCCATATAATCCGAACTTCCAACTGAGAAAAATCCATCCTTTTGCTGAGACTGACTGCATTATCAATTATAATCAAGAATAAAAAAACATAAATGTTCCATCTATCAAATCTAATTAGTAGAATGAAATATTAAATACTTGAAAAAAATCACTTGGATGAGAACTCGAAAATAATTATGTTTGTTTATGCGAATGTCTTCATCAAAGAAAGGATGGCTAAAATAAGTACCTTAACTTAATCTTGTCAACCAGGGCAACGGCAATGTATTGGCCCGAAGAAATAAGAGCAGCAATGTCTACTCCATTGATAGATCTGCACTGCAGAAAATTCGAAATTTATTACGATAGCATAGGAGATTTACTAGGTGGTTTATCAACACTTTCTGAATGGACGAATTCTGCACATAGTCACCAATTAACAGTAGAGTTAAGCAAAAAAGATGACATCAACTTCACAAGGAAAATCAAGCAATGTCACAAATGCACACCTCTATAACGATCCCAGTTTCAAGTGCCTTTTCAAATAGTCCATCTACTCGACTGACATCATCCTTCAATTGTTCCTGCATGAGTTCAAGCAAACCACAAAGGTCTTACTACAAATTGCATATGATATTTAAAGACAGTTATTAAAATAGGAATACAACAAAAAATATAAACGCTGAGTTCATAAGACAACAAATCCCACATAACATTACGAAAGCTATGAAATGACTTGTAGCCGGTTGGTAATGATGTACAATTGGTGGAGATCTTGAATGTGTAGGCCTCATTGATCCTTCTCATATCGCTTGAAATTTACTTTACTTCTCCCATTAGATATGAGAGAATGGAGGAGAGCATAAGAGATCTCACAATTTGATGAAAACTGTGAGAAAGAGAGTTCAAGATAATTCTATTTCCCCTAGGAAAGCTAGAAAGAGGGCGTCACGGCCTTAGAAACCATGCCTTAAGTGAAAGTGAGAGAGACTGAAAGGTGAGAAAGCAACTAGAACTTCTAGATTTATTGTTAGGAAATCGAAGTCGAGCGAGAAAACTCTAGGGGAGAGATAGGAGAGTATATAGTAGAATTATAAGAATTTCTTATCCTCAACATATATTGCAAATTAATATCCTGCTATTTACAGAAATATGATTTACAATTTCAATTGAAAACTAGTCCTACCTTCTAATCCAAATTAAATCTAATTCTACCATCTAATTATTATTTAAAACTGACATAAAGCAAATGAATAATTTCCACCAAATTTAAATAAAAAAGCCTTATAGAATTACGATAATTTAAATTCATGAATTGGTTTAATTTGGGTTTGATCTATGATGCACATACACGGACACGGCGACACGGACATGGGACACATCAATTATTGAAATATAGGACACGGACACGGGTTGGACATAGAATTATAATTTTTATATTTTAAAAACAATGTATAAAAATTGAATAAGTATAATATTAAAAATAACTTAGAAATAATAAGTCATTTAACTAGAATTTGTGCTTAAAATAATTAATATTAGGATATCGAGAGTCGGGTGTTGATGCCATGTATTAGGCATCGAGAGAGAAGACGACAATGCTGTCGAGAGTCAGGCATCAATGTTATGCAGTAAGTATCGGGCGTCGATGTCAAGAGGGCATCTGTTGTCGATGTTGAGAGGAGTTGTCGATGTTAAGATGACATTTGGACAAAGATGAGCTATCAGGTTGTGGGTGTATAAATTGTTAGCGTCGAGCATCAATGTCAAGACTATAAAACTTTAATGTTGAGATGGTTTTGAAATGTCGATATTGTAAAGACGTCAGACATTGATGTTGAGATAATATCAGACATTGTTGTGAAAACAAAGTCGCAACCGCCAAAGATAAATGAAAATGAGAATATTAGATGAATATGGTATTGAATGCAGGCGATTGACTTAGTGTTGTGGATAGGAAATAAGAAATTTAGTTTTATATTTTAAATAAATAAAAATTTTAAATATAAGAAATTATATTTTAAAAAATTCATAAAATATTTAAGACATGCGTGCCCAATTTATATTTAATATTTTTTAATCGGACATATTTTCGTCGTGTTTGACACGTTTCCCGATTGTCGGACGCATGTCGTATCGGACATTGCACGCCTCTTTGAGGAGAAGTTTCGGTGCATCATAGGGTTTGATTTATACTTGGGTCTAGCCATGAGTAAAGATTTGGGTACATGTGCATTATAAGTCCCCTAAGGACAAAATAACTTACCTCTATAGAGTCATAATTATGAAATTCTTTAAGTAGATCTAGCATCATCTTCATAAATTATTCCTATGCAATCCAAGGGTCTTTAGTGGGAGGTTGATTCTTTCAACAACTAAATATTTATATTCTTCCAAAGCATCTGGTGATTATCAATGATATGTTTCACTTTGCTAGTTTGTATAATAATGACATAGGGAAGTATAGGGACAACCATATTATTAGCAGAAGTCGAAGCTTCACCAACATCAACATCAAGCCTTTGTCCCACTACGAGGGGTCGGCTACATGAATCCTTTTTCTCCATTGTGTCCTGTTAAAAATCAAATTCTCGTTTAAATCTAATAAAGAAAGATCATTTCTAATATTTTCTAACCAAGTCGTTTTAGGTCTGCCTCTACCTTTTTTAACATAAGTCAAATCTAATACCTCCACTTTCCTAATCGGGTCATCAGAAGGCCGCCGTTTTATATGACCAAACCATCTAAGGCGACTCTCTCTAATCTTATCTTCCACTGGAGCTACTCTAACCTTTTCACGTATATGCTCATTTCGTAACCTATCTCTAAGGGTAAAGCCACTCATCCACCTGAGCATCCTCATCTTTGCAACACTTAACTTAGTATTATGCTTCTCTTTTAATGGCCAACATTCCGCACCATAAAGCATTACATGTCTCACCACCATCTTATAGAATTTTCCCTTAAGTTTGAGGGGGACTTTTCTATCACACAACAAACCCGATGCATTCCTTCACTTCAACCATCCAACTTGAATTCTGCTGATAATATCCCCATCTATTTCACCATCACTCTGAATAATAGATCCAAGATATCTAAAATATGTACTCTTATTAATGACTTGATCGCCCAAAGTCACAATCCCCTCACTAGGTCTATTACTACTAAAATTACACTCTATATATTCCGTTTTAGATCTACTCAAGCGAAAACCTTTAGAATCTAAGGTTGACCTCCATAATTCAAGTTTACCTTCAACTCCTTCTCTAGTCTTATTGATAAGAAGAATATCATCAGCAAAAAGCATACACCAAGGTACATCCTCTTGCAAATGTCTAGTGAGAACATCCATGACTAAAGCAAAAAGATAAGGGCTTAAGGCTGATCCTTGATGTAATCCAACCGAAATAGGAAAATACTTGGTCAAACCACCTTGTGTTTGAACACAAGTAATAGCTCCTGCATACATATCTTTAATGATTTGAATATAAACGTTATTAACTCCTTTCTTTTCAAGAACTCTCTATAGCACTTCTCTTGGAACCTTATCATATGCTTTCTCTAAATCAATAAATATCATATGTAGATCCTCCTTATTCTCTCTATATTTCTCCATCAAACCTCTCAATAAATGTATGGCTTTCATAGTAGACCTACCCAGCATGAATCCAAATTGATTTTGAGAAACATTAGTATCACGCCACAACCTACGCTCCATAACTTGTTCCCAAAGTTTTAAAGTATGACACATTAACTTAATTCCTCTATAATTCGCACAATATTGTGCATCACCTTCATTCTTAAAAATAGGAATTAACACACTCATTCTCCACTTATCTGGCATCTTTTTAGTCTTCAAAACAGTATTAAAAAGTTTAGTAAACCAAGAAATTCCTTCATCTCCTAAGCATTTCCACACTTGTATCAGAATATCATCAGGTCCAACAGCTTTTTCACCCTTAATTATCTTTAAAGCCTCTCTAACTTCAATTTTACTAATACGACGATAAAAACATAAATCTTTATTTTCATTTAGGGTGCTAAGGTCACTAAAGTCAATCGTATTTTCACATTCTTCCTTAAAAAGTTTAGCAAAATATCTCATCCATCTTTGTTGAATATCATCTTCTAAGAAAAGTATTTTTTGATCTTCATCCTTAATAAACTTCACTTGAACTAAATCCTTACTACTTCTATCTCTTTGTTTGGCTAACTTATACATATATCTTTCTCCCTCCTTGGTATCTAATCTATTATATAAATCATTAAAAGCTAAGATCTTTGCATCGCATATTGCTTTCTTAGATTCCTTATATACCTCTTTATATCTTTCCCAATTATCAGAATTTTTACATTTAAACTAATTTTTATAATAAATCTTCTTATTTTTTATCTTTTCTTGCACATTTGGATTCCACCATCAACTATTTTAACTATTAGGAGCTTCCCTTTGATACTCCAAGCACATCTTTTGCAATATTCTTAATATCACTAGCCACTTTTTCCCACAAAATATTAGCATCCTCATATACAGATAAAATCTTAAGATCTAAAATTTTACTCTCAAAAATATTTTTGTTAATATTCTTTAAATGCCCCCATCTAATCCTAGAATATCATTTTACCTTATTTTTTATTTTCAGTCCTTTTATCTTAAAGTCCAAAACTAATAAACGATGTTGAGTACATAAATTTTCACTCGGAGTAACTTTATAATCTTTGCAATCTAAACAATCTAATTTTTTATAAGAAAATAATCAATCTGAGTTGTATTATATCCATAGAGATAATCAAGAAGTAGAAGCTTCACCGATAGAGATAATACATGTAGGTACAAAATGCTTGAAGGTATCTCGATATGGTACTAGTTCTTCAATGTTAACACAATTGATTTATTGAGGCCAATCAATCATAAAAGCATTTGAATCCAATTGCCTAAAAATTTTGTAACAACTAAATGATCTCACGTGGAAATTTTCAATGCTATGGAAGGTAGTATTTTAGATTAATTCTAACCAATACAAAATAACATTCATTAAAATCTTTCTTTCCTCTTCAAACATGAGCTATAGCTTTATATTTCTCATATCGCTAATTAACTTATAAGCTAGATATATGTTTATCAAACAACACACTAGATGAAGTATATATTATATTAGATGAGATTAACTGGATTTCTAAGGTGCATACCATAAACATCTTCAAAAGAAATTTCTTAAAGCACTTTACACAAAACTATTGTAAGAAAACACTATAGCTGGAGGTAGGGGTGTAAACGAGTCAAGTTGAGTAGTAGCCTTATCGAGCTGAGCTCGTTTACCTCACAGTGAGCTCGAATCGAGCTTGTTTAATGAGCTCGAACTCGACTCACTTAATAAAATTCAAGCTCGAGCTCGGCTTAATACTCGATTCAAGCTCGTTCGTCTGAAACGCTGGCAACGGAAAGGGGAAGAAGAAGACATCATTGTTGATATCGCGAAGCGGAAAGATAAAGCGGTGGTCCATGGAAGATGCGAACTAGGAAGATGAAGTGGTGGCCTGTGGAAGATGAGTTTATTATTTAATGTTTGCAGCTTTTTGTCTTTTCAGACTTGAATAGCTGCTCTCTTTTTTTTTTTTTTGCAACAGAACTTTAAGATTTATATATACATTTTTCTTGAAAGTGCTATAGCTAGCATTTATTATGCTACATCTTTCTTGAAGGTGCTATAGCTAGAGATGGGCCTCCTACCTCATTTCTAATACTTTAATCATTTATTTTTTTTAAATATTTATATTTAATTAAATAATAAATATTTAAAATATTCAAATAATCATTCAAGTTTGCTCGCGAGCCGAGCCTAATCAAGCTAGAACTCGAACTCGTTTAACAAAAGAGCTCGAGTTTAAGCTCAAGCTCGGCTCGTGAGCTCATTATCAAGTCAAGTTCGAGCCAGCTCGTGAGTCGGCTTGGCTCACTTATACCGCTAGCTGGAAGCATTAAATCCCAAGTACAAACAAATGCCAATCAGGCATCTTCATAGATTAATTAAATTCTTATTTATGAATTATATTATTTGTCCATCACTCTGTGAATTAAAAGAAAAAAAAAATCATAGTAGTATTAAAGGGAAATGGGTTTTTTTATTGTTAGATGGAAAAGCGGGCTTGATTGTTGGAGGGGGTGCTGAGTGGGGATGGAGTGGGGTGGGGTTTCGGGAAGGGTTTGGATTTTACCTACATAAAAGGGTGGGAAGGTTCATGAGGAAGGTAGATTGAATTGGGCTAGGGTTTAACTACAAGATTTCAGCTTTAGTACCAAATTAGTGGAGATCATATACGTGTAAGTCTCTTTCATAATCATTTTCCTCTTCCTCCTGAAACTTTGCTTAAATTATCCCTTTAGATGTGAGAGGATGAGGGTCAAATCGTTAGAAGAAAATCATAAGAAAGAAAGGCCAAAATAGTTCCTCTTTAGTTAAGAGAGAGAGAGAGAGGAGAGAGATGTAGCCTTCAAAATCAAGCGATCAAACTTTTGGATTTCTATTTAGAAAATATAGGGTGGTGTTAACATCATTATTATGATGATTTCTTAATTTCAATACTTAATAAATTTAACATCTACTTAACCCTATTTATAACAAAAAAGTTTACAATTCAAATTAAAAAGTATTCCTATCTTCATCACCAAACTCAAAGCTAATCCTATCACCTAACTCAAAGCTAATCCTATCACCTAATTGAAATTTAAATCAATGTTATCCAGAAAGATAAATTCTACCAAATTTAAATGAAAAAGGCCTAGTCAATATAATTTAAATGAATGAACCAATGTAAGATGAGTTTAATATAAACTTAGGGCTCTATGGGTCTTGATTTGGATCAAGGTGCTACATTAAACAACCTTGTCAATAGCCCATGAATTTAAGATTATTACATAAAACATGCAAAATACAAGTAAAATAAATTTAAACTACAAAATTTCATATGCGTGCTGGTAATGAAACCAACACTTACCAAATGCATACTTTCTATTTTCAAAGGAAATCAACAAACTAGTGAAGTTTAGTTTACCTTAAAAAAGTTATGAAAATGATGGCCAAGTAATCCACTCAGAAAAAAAAATCAGCTTGGTTGTACGAAAAGATCATAATTTTTTAACCCAGTAAAAGTAGCACAAAGTTTCTAAAGTAGTTCATAAGAAATTACTCAAAAATTCTAACCATCAATGGTTTAACCAATTTCATAGACCACTCAACAATTTAGCTCAAGATCAATGTTGTTAAAACCGAGCATCAAAGTGCATTTTAGGAGTAAAGCGAAGCAAAACACTGACCTTGCACATCATTTGCTAAAGTTTTCATGTCGCACCGCATTGCTACAATGCAATGTAGCATTGCGCTCCGGGCTCCTGCTCAAAGTAAAATCCCGATTCATATTTCATGGTTTGGTTAAACATCTATAACAATAACCGAGGATTATTATTAGTTTTTTCTTTATTAATTCCATAGTAATTAACTCTTTACTCATTGGCTCTCTGCTCTATCCCGTTGGAGCAAGTTGCTTCATGATGTTTCTTCTCTTTGCACTCACTCCCCTATTAGCTCTAATATGTTTTTCAATAATTCTTGTGTTTGGCAATAGCAGCTTCACACTTAGCTTCTTCTTGAGAATGGTTCTCTTCAGCTTATCTTCATACTATTTCACTTCACATCATCTCTATCCCTCAACCTCTAGCTAGTCACTAAATCTCATGAATATATTTTTTAATTTTAAGTATACGCTAACATTACTTCATTATTTATATCATTTAAATCTTTGATTTACTTTTTACAATTAAGTAGCTAAAAAATACTATTATTGAAAGTATTATGATATTTGCTAAAAAAATGATTACCTTATGTGACTTAAGTTTAGTTAATTAAATAACTATTATATACAAATAATATATGTTTATATGATATACAACTCATGATCACTTTAACTGGTAAAAACATCACCTCACTTTGCACTTTGCACATCGAAGAAAAAAGAAACCCTTGTGCATCGCATTGTACTTAGCACTTTAAAAACATTTGGTACAACATGTAAGAACTGAAGGAGTGACCTGCCTAGCATACTTACTTGCAAAATAAAATCATAAATTAAATCACATATAAATTTACCTTTAAATATATGATTTGGATTCATTAATAAATATACATGTACATGTATGTATATATATATATATATATATGTGTGTGCGCGTGCGCGCGCGCGCGCGACGCGCGTATATATGTATAGTCAATTGGGGTTGAATTAAATTAATTTCGAGACATAGAGCCAAAGCAACAAATTTTGATCTAAAGTCAAATTAAATTCGAGCCATTACCAAGTAAGTATCAAGTTACAGGCATAATTATTAGAACTAATCAAGATGTTTCTAAGTTTTGGTGCACATTTAATTATTAATAAGCGGTAGTAAAGCAGACAAGGTAAGTAACGGAAGATAAATTCAACCCTTTAATATTATTGGCATGACAATTCGAGTTATTTAAATTGATGTGAGCATGGAGAAGATAATAGGATTGACATATGGCTAAAGATAGTAATAGACTACAAGTGATTGAACTGGAATAATTTTAAGTAATTCATATAAAAAAATATTAATTCCAAGGATGCCTTCGCATAGTAATAAAGAAAACTAGAAGGAAACAAAAGCAGCATCATATCATGCAATTACCAAACAGTGTAAATAATAAAGAAATTCTAAACAAAATACCGCAGTAAAATCTTCTAAATATGAGAGAATTGAGAACTCACCCTATAAAATGTTTCATCCGAAAAATTTGGATTTGCTCCTATAGTGACAGTGAAGAAATGAAAACTAATTGAAAACCTTTTCAAAAGATATGCCAGATCAACCGTCCAAACACTGAAAAACATAAAGAAAATACATCAATCAACAACAAAAAATATATATAAGGCTGATCAATTGAGGCTTAGAAAAAGAACATCGGAGAAAGGATCAGAAATATGTAGATAAATAGATTAATGGACCATGGAAATCTCCTTGACTGTATAAAAATTATAAATGCCTTTGCAAAGGAAAGCAGATTTTCATAAACAAATATTTGGAGAATTTGCTTTTAAAAACAAAACAAAAAAAAGGTATTTCATACCCCCGATTCAAAATTGCTACTCTAGACAACATCACGCAACCCAATCTACCTTGTTGTGGAACAAAGATCCACGAGCTGATGAATGTCAATGTGCCCTATTCCAACAGTCCTCAACACCATCAAAACGCAAGCAAGTCCGCAATCCCAGTGAAACTGCTGCCGCACATGCGGAACCTAAAGACCAGACCATCACCCAATTAGTGTTGTCAGTGTTGATGTCGAGATTCAGAAATTCGTCTAGAAGAAGAACAATCAATGCAAAGAAAACGAAACCCACATCCACAAAGTGCGAACGAGCTGGAAACGTTGCAGAAGCATCCACACCATTAGATCGCGCCAGGGCCGCTTCACACCACTTTGCTCCTATTTTCCCTTCTCCGAGCATCTTAATCAGCCGATCCGCGATGAAACAGAGAGGCCACATCACCAAGCCAGCAGTAGTAAGCTTCGAAAATCTCCCGACATGCTGTGCATCCTCTGTCTCCAAGATGCCACAAACTCTGCTCTTGAAATCAACCAAAGGTAGCTTCTCCGAATTAAAGATCAAACAGACAGCAAAGCACAAGGTTATGAAGATATGCATCGAAAACTTGGCCCTCCAGTTCCGGCCTCTAGGCCCTTCCATGAACGGAGCGGAAGCAAGATTTGGCGTCGTTTAGTGCAATACGATTTGACCTAGTTTCTACTGATCAATGACTTTTGCGTTGATCGGATCAGGATAAGAAATGAGAGCGCAGTGGAAAAAATCCCAAAAAAAAAATTTTTTTGAAAAGAAGAGATAAAGGAACGTGCCTTGGAACACAGGAACGAATTGAGGAGCGGTTCCCTTCTCTCACCTTCCTTTGTCGATAGCAGCGATGAGGGGATTCTTCTCTTAACTTATGGATAAAGATGGCCGGCTTCACAAGCGAAGGCGCGGGAGTAAAAGAAGAAATCCTCCGTTTCGTAGTTCTAGAGAGCCGGCTGGGGTGTACTGTACTAGCGAAGGAAAATTTATTAAATTACATGATCGCGGGGCCAAAGAGAAAGAGACAGTTGTTCATCTAATAATCCCATTGATTTCGGCGGCCATGTCGACGTGGAATTTTGGCGGTGGCAGCAAATAAAGAATATTGCGAGACTTGTTCCCGAATGCTGATTGGCTAAAAAAAAATGTTATATATAATATCTAAAACTGCTATAATTATATATATATATATATTTATTATTTACTAGCCCTACTATTAATAATTTTTTTAAATAATTACATTATTTATTATATTTTTAAAGAAATTGTCCTTATATCCATACAAGAAAATTAGGATTTATCTATTTATATTTCATTATTGAATTTCAGCGCAACACACTTTATATTTTTATTACAATTGAAGAATTTTTTTATCATTTTTTATGAAATATTGCATATAAAACGTGGAATAATTATTACTGCGGACTGGAACATTCGCGGCGATAGAGAGATATGGAGTTTAGCGTCACAATTTTGTAAGAAAATTCAACACACAAACAGATAAAGAGAGGGTGTGAGATACTAAGATTTTTACGTAAAAAACCCTAAAAAGGAGAAAAATCACAGAGCATGGACCAGTTAAAATGATTTCACTAGTATTTGTAGTCGATTATAAATGATGCACTTCCGCGGGAGGAAGGCATTGGCTTAATGTATCATATATAGCATATTATGTAGTGGGGTTGCAATAATCTAATGATAAGGGAGCCAGTCTCAAGAGAATGTTGGCATGTTCATTTGGTTGGCGGGGCTGTATTTGGGCAATGGAGATCAAAGGGATTGTAGTCGACGGACGACGGTGGTTGGAGGGATTGTAGTGTGCGGGCGACGGTGGTCGAATGGATGTAGTTGGCGAGCGATAAAGGTCAGAGGGGCCGTAGTGGTTGGGCGACGGTGGTCGGAGTGATCGTAGTCGACGGGTGACTGAGGTCGGAGGGACTGTAGTTGGTGAGCGATGGAGGTCAGAGGAACCATAGTCAGCAGCCGACGGTGGTCAGAGGGACTGTAGTCAGAGGGCGATGGTGGTCCGAGGGATCATAGTCAGTAAGTGGCAGAGGTCAGTGGCCAGGCGGCAGTCCGACAACAGTCGAACAAAAGTCTGACAGCGATTGATAGCTAGGTGGAAGTCCGACGATGATCGACATATAGGAGGTAATCTGGTGGTGGTCCGATGACATTTGGGCAGAAGTTCGACAGTGGTTGACGGTGGTTTGGTAGTCTGGCAGCAGTCGGCAGCTAGGCGGTGGTCCAACAATAGTAGGGTGGATGTCCGGCAACGGTTGATGGTCGGTTGGTAGTCCGGCAGCAGTCGACGACCGGGCAGTGGTCCGACAATGGTTGGGTGGAAGTCCGATGGCGGTCGACGACCATGTGGAAGTCCAATGGCGATCGGTGGACAAGCGATGGTCTGACGATGGTCGGGTGGAAGTCTGACAGCGACCAGGTGGTAGTTCGGCGACGGTCGAAGGCGGGGTGGTGGTCTGGCGACGGTCGATGAAGGTTCGCCAACGATGGTGCTGGAGCGCTTGAAGCCTCAAAGCTCTCTCTCCAATCTATAGCCAAAGCTCCCCCTTCACGTAGAGAGTGGAGGTCTATTTATAGATTTTTTAGAGTGGCATGCCCCATAAATATGGAGAAGATCTGGGGCAAATTTGGAGTGCTCCATCGGACGGCCCATATTGAGCTCCCCCATTATAGAGCATTTTTTAAGTGTTTAAGTGCCTTAATGATATTGGAATCAATGATATTGGGCTCATTGGATTCGTCTCACCGAGCTGCTCGATTCGACTATAAGAATGCCATATTTTGATATCATTTTATCATCTAATTAATGCTTTGAATCTTTCGAATATGCTTCAGACACTTAATTCAGGCCTATTAGGTCTCGGATTGGACCGATTTTAGTGTCGTTAGGTTCGTCTCTTCGAGAAGTTCATTTTGACTATAATTTTGCTAAAATTGAGGTTCATATGATCCATAACTTAATTTTGGAAGTTTAACTTGAATATGCCTCGAGATCTGTGCACGATCAAGATGATTTTTTGTGACATATCAATTATCATGTAAAGTGTGCTTCTATGTAAATTTTTTATACTATAATCAAATTATTGATTTTACAGTTCTGTATATCTGTATAAATGTATGGATCACAAAGTCTAAAACATTCAAAATAAGGATAAAATATACAAACAATTATTTAGGTTACATGCTAGAAAATTTGAATTGATAGAGATTGAATTTCAAGCCTTAGCAATGTACAAAAATTCAGCATGAATAAGTAAAAATGATAAAATCAGAGAATTTTTAACGTGGAAAATTCAGAAAGGGAAAAGCCACGGGGCTTGGCCCAATTGCAATTCACTATGAAATAAGTGATACAAAAATCATTTTTTCTTCATTGTTGAAGAAGAGGAAAATACAAAGATCAAATGTTTATCCCCAACAATAAGATCAAATCTTGATTGTATTCTAGAGATTTTGGTGATTTCTAATGTCGATCATTGGTGATGATGGTGGTTGCCAGTGGTAGTAACTGGTGGTCATCGGCAACAATGATGGCTGGAAAATGCAGGAGAGCTCTTTAGTTTTTCTCCTCTTTTCCTCTTCTTCTTTCCTCTCTCCTCAATGAAAAATGAGGAGTCTATTTATAATTTTTTTGGGAGTGACATGGCTAGTAAATAGGGAGAGGATCAATGGCATGTTGAGAATGTTTCAATGGACGGCCGATATCAACTCCCTCAATCATGGATCATTTATCGAGTATTTGAGTGTCTTAATGATGTCAGAATTCGGCGATCTTGGGCTCGTTGAGCCACTCGATTCAACTATAAGAATATTATATTTGGACATCATTTGGTCATCCAAATAATGTTCCAAAGCTTTCCAATAGGCTTTGGTTATTTGATTTTAACCCATTTGGGCTCGGATTGGATCGAATTTGGTGTCGTTGGGTTCGTCTCCTTGAGATGTTCAATTTGACTCTTGCTGAAATCGGAGTTCGAATGATCCTGATTTTATTTTTTGAAGCCTTCAACTCACATTTGCATTGAGATTCATGCCCGATCAAGATAATTTTTTTATGATATATCAATTTACAATAGTTTTGTAGCAATTATTTTTAATTTTGTGATATACAAAGTCGCGTACATCTTTAAGAAATTAAAATAAATGTTGTAAAAAGCCATATATAAATTATTTCTTGTAACTTTTATATTCTTGGATAATATGCAGAGTTGTGTGCATACTTTAAAATATAATTAGCATTGTTCAAAGCCATAAATAAGAGTACATTTGTAACTACTTTCATTTGGGTTGTACATAATTATTTATAGAAAAATATCAAAATAGTTCATTGACTCTTTATAAAGGA
The DNA here is from genome assembly GCA_019925795.1 of Dendrobium chrysotoxum. Lineage (NCBI taxonomy): Eukaryota > Viridiplantae > Streptophyta > Magnoliopsida > Asparagales > Orchidaceae > Dendrobium > Dendrobium chrysotoxum. Next base: position 13,776,155 of record CM034302.1, read on the forward strand.
TTAAAATAATCTCCAACTATATTAAATGACTATTTTGATTCCTTTTTAAACACTTGAGGGAACAAAATGATCATTTAATATAATTTGAAATCATTTTGATCTTTCATAAAGACCGAATATATCATTTTGATCCTTTTCTCATTATTTATATTATTTAGTTAATTAAATATTTGTTGTACACAATTACATACATATATTTTAGTAAATTTGTTTATTCTTGTATTTTATCTAGGTATGTACATGAAAACACAATTAATTCACTCTAAAGATGTGCATAACTGGTTATATCTCTCATGATTTAAAATAAGGGGGATATACATAGCAGTGTACATGTGTTTTATTACAAATTAATTCATTTTAGAAAATATACACAACTATATACATCCCTTGTGACTAAGGCTTCGCTTGGGACAGCTTTCTTAATGCTTTCTAAAATAGCTTTTTAGTACAAAAATTTCAAGAAATTTTTGTACTAAAAAGCTGCTTTAAGAAATACAAGAATTTTTACATAAAAACCTAGAAATTAGAAAACCCATAGGGGTCTGGCCTAAATGGAATTAGTCAGTGTCATATGTCATGGGCTATAAATGATGCACTTTCATGTAATTAGAGAATATATTAATACAATATAGTTGACATGAAATATGAAAGATGGTTTCCATGATGAAAGTTATGGAGTTATCTTCAACAAATTGTTGGTGATTTATTCATTCATTCTTCTTAAAAGAGGGGAAACCATAAACTAAGAAGTCCAATATAAGCATTTGTGTTAACATCGCCCATTGAAGTTTGTGTCGATGATAGATGTTGGCCTTATTGGCAATGACATGCATTAACTTTGGTGTAGATGGAATTATCACTCATGTTGTGATGGTGTGTCATTGTTGATATTGACATGAGAGATCAACATTTTTGGTGGTGGCATCTGCCAATAATAGTTTCGATTATGATTGTGTGCATTCGCATTGGTGTTGAAAGCATGCATAAGCCTTGTTGGAGATTGCATGCATCAATTTTGATATCGATGACATGCATCAAACTTGTTATTAATGACATGCATAAGTATTGTTAGTCAGGTGATAGTAGTTAACCAATGATAAGCAATAATGGTTAGATGATGATGGTCAGGTGATGACGATCGATGAGTGTAGTCAAGCAATCGTGATCGAGTGATTATACTCGGACAATAATACTTGTATGATGATGATTTTTGTTTGTCATCATTGGCCTCGGTAGTCAGGCACAACTCCCCCCAACTCTAGCTCCAAGTCTAAGCTCCACTTTAAATGAGAGACAAATATCTACTTATGATTTTATTGGTATTTTTGTTATTTTAGCTAAAAAAATACAAATGTTATATTAGACGACCTATGTTTATTCTTTTGATCATAAACTTTCATAGAGTTAAAGCATCTTAACAAAATCAGAGTTGAATGATCTCAGGCTTGTTAGATTTCTCCTACTAAGATGCACATTTTGACTGTAAGCATATAAAATTTGGAGATTGTTTGGTCCTTCAAATAATATTTTGAAAATTTTAATGATACTTTGAGTGTCTGATTTTGGTCCTTTTAGACTTGGGTCATAACACTTTCATCTCATTAAAATATATTTTATTACTAGAAATTTGATGGAAATGGAGTTGTCATGGTCTTGAAGTGGATCATGAAATTATTTATTCATGTACTTGAAGTGGATTTTCTGGTGATATTTTAGATTCTTCTATAAAACATTTGGACTTGCTCAAATAAAATAATATGAAAGTAAAAAAAATGATTTCAAGTAAAGAAATTTATGAGCAAATAAATGTAGACACTAGTTCCAAATCTTTTGCAATCTTCGACCACCAATCTGGTCTACATCCTCGCCTAGAAGCCCAAAAACTAAGCTATAAAAATTTCAAAGATTACTTAACAAAATTTTGCAAAACTTTGTAGGGGAAAGAAAAATGAAATAAAATTTTAATATTTAACAATTTGATATGACATAAACATATGTTAGGAAACAAAAAATTACAATTAAAAAAATTAGAGCAATCTTATAAACTAAGCAATTACCATAAAAACTGCCAAAATTTTTAATTGGAAACTTCCAGAATAAATTCTGCACCATCTAAATTTTGATTTCAGCATTTATACTCAAATCGAACATCTCAATGAGATGGACCCAATGGCACAAAATTTAGTCTAATTCGAGCCCAAATGAGTCCAAATCAAATGACCTAAACATACTTGAGAGCTTTAGAACATCAATTGGATGACCAAATAATATCCGAATATGTCATGCTTATAGTCGAATCGAGTAGTTCGATGATACAAATCCAACGAGCCCAAGATCGCTTAATTTTGACATCATTATGACATATAAATGTTTGAAGAACGCTCTATGATCGAGGATATTAATACCACCTGTCCCATGGAACACTCCAAATTTATCCTAGATCTTCTTTATATTTACTAAGCATGCCACTCCAAAAAAATTATAAATAGACCCTCATTCTTCACATGAGAGGAGGGGGAAGAAGATAAGAGATCTAAGACTTGAAGAATCCTAGAGCTCCACCCCGGCACCGCCGCCGACAAATCTGTACCATTAGGCCGTCGATGTTGGGAGAAATTATTACGTGCGGAGTCCGGATGTAGCTCTACGTCTGGACTCCAATTAAATTAAGACATGTGAATTTCTCACTTTTTTTTCTAACGACCCAATGACTCGACCTAGCCCAGTCGCAAAAATTTTGAAATTGCGGTAGCCCACTTGTTTTTATATTTTAAAAAAAAAACCCGCAAAAACTTTCAAATATTTAGGATTTTTGCAGAATAAAACTTTTGGTAGCTATTGAGAAGAAAAATGAGTAACGACGATGAAGATGGAAATTGGTTTGGAGGACGTTGCATTCTCTGAAGGGACATTGGAAAAGAAGAACTAGCTTAAGAGTAAGATGTAATTTACTTACCTAATAATTACTTTTTAATGTATATTATGAGGCAATATACATTTTGCTGAGCTTAGTTTTTCAACAGAGAGATATGTCGAAGAGGCAAATAAAAAACAGAATTGTGTTCACCATTATTGTCCGACTACAATTCTTCTGAACACCATCGTCCATTGATTACGGTCCCTTTAACCACCATCATCTGATCAAAGTCCTTCCAACTACTGTCATCCGACTATAATCTTTCTGACCACCATCGCCTAACTACGGTCCTTCTGACTACTATCGTCCGACTACGAGCCCTTCGACCTCTATCGCTCAAACACAGTCCTACCAACTAAATGAATAGACCATCACTCTCTTAAGAACAACTCTCATGATATTAGATTCTTCTAGCCCTAATCATATAAAATGCTCTATATAATGTATATTTTATACATTGAGCCAATGCATTCCTTGAGGAAGGGCATCATTAGTTATCAACTACAAACACTAGTGGATTCATTCAAATTGGGCAAGACCCTGTGATTTGTCCCCATTTTTAAGGGTTTCCACATAAAAATCCTGATGCCTCCTATGAACGCTGCACCCCTCTCTCTTATATATATGTGTGCTAGATCTTTGTACAAAATTAGGACGTTAAATTCTCTATTTCTCTATTGCCGCGGATTTTTTTGGACACAAAAAATTTAAATGAGGATAACTTTCAATTAGACCTTAAATTTAATTATAAAAAAATATTGCTTTAAAGAGAATTTGAGAAAAAGGTTTTGAGAAAATTTCACATCTTTTTCATTAGGAATTATGGCTAAAATTTTGAGTGATTTTATATATTCAAAGACTTCTAAATATAATTTTAAAAAGTGATTTTGATAATAATAAAGTTGAAAATAGAGATTTTTGTTTTCATCATTATATTAATAAAATTGAAGTTGAAGAGAATTTAAAGAAAATAAAGTGTGAAAAAATAGTAAAACCATATGATATTTCAATAGAAGTGTGAAAATGCTTAGGAGATCAAGGAATCTATTGGGTTACTAAACTTTTTAATATTATTTTGAAGACTAACATGTTGTCGGATGAGCAAAGGAGTGTGTGAGTTCCTATTTTTAAGAATAAAAGTGATGCACAAGAGTGTATGTAGAGGAATTAAATTAATGTGCATATATTACAATTATGGGAGAGAGTAATTGAGCATATGTTACGATGTGATACTAGTACTTCTCAAAATCAATTTGGATTCATGCCGAATTGGTGTACTATGGAAGCTATACATTTGTTGAGGGGTTTGATGGAGAAGTATAGAGGGAGTTCGGAGAATCTACAAATGATATTTTTTGATTGATTTAGAGAAAGCATATGATATATTTTCAAAAGAAGTGCTTTGGAGAGTCCTAGAAGAGAAAGCAGTTAATAATTCTTATATTCAAATCATTATGGATATATATACAAGATATGTTACTTGTGTTAAAACACAAGGTTATTTAACAAAGTATTTTCTTATTTCAGTTGAATTATATCAAGGATCTGCTTTAAGCCCATATAGTTTTGCTTTTGTCATGAATGTTCTTACTTGACATTTGCAAGAGGATGTATATTGGTGTATACTGATGATATTCTTCTTGTTGATAAGACTAGAGAAGTTGATAAAAAATTTGAATTATGTAGGTCAATATTAGAGTCTAAAGGTTTTCATTTGAGTATATCTAAATAGAATATATTGAGTGTAATTTTAATAGTAATATATCTAGTGGTGGGATTGTGGCATTTGGTGATCAAGTCATTAAAAAGAGTGCATGCTTTACATATCTCGGGTTTTATTGTTCAAAGCGATGGTGAAATAGATGGAGATATTATTAGCAAAATTCAAGTTGGATGGTTGAACTGGATGGATGCATCAGCCTTGTTGTGTGATACAAATGCATAAGAAAAAAAATTTATAAAATAGTGGTGAGACCTATAATGCTTTATGATGTAGAATGTTGGCCATGAAAAAAGAGAAATAAAATTAAGTGCCATAGAGATAAGGATGCTCAGGTGGATGAGTGGCTTTACACTTAGAGACTGAATGAGAAATGAGTATATACATGAAAAAGTTGGAGTAGCTTCAATGGCAGATAAAATTAAAGAGAGTCGCCATTGATGGTTTGGTCACATAAAATGTTTGCCTCCCAATGATCCTGTTATAAGAGCAGATGTATTAGATCAGGCCTATATTAAAAATAAAATAAAAAGATTTATTAAGATCAACTATTCTTCATTAATAAGTGTCGGTAGAATTGAATAACTAAAAAGTGCGAGAGAGGGGAAAAAACTAATATTGTTGTGACTTGGATCTCTATGGAGTAAAAAACATAGGAAAAAGCTACAACAATAAAAGAAGAAAAATAGAGGCATAGGAAGAGGAACCTACCTATACTAATGGCAAACTACTCAGGCATTTAATCCCTTCAAATCCATCACAACCTGTGGCACATACTTTTATTGTAAATCATTAGATTGTAGAAGTTGTACATAGTTGTGCAATGTTAAATGAGTTAATATATGTTGTATTACTCAATAAAAAATGGCTCCAAATAATTGGAAGCTGACTAATGATAATGACAATGAAGTAACTTTGTCAATGTATTTTAAGAACAAAAACCTTATAAACATCATTTTGTTCATACAAAATAGATGAACAAAACTTCAAATACAAACAGATAGAGAATAGACAACTTCTCCAAACAAATTTAAGCCGAGACTTAATATTGTTACAGTTTTTTCCTTAGCAACATAAGTTTACAGCAGATAGCAAACCAGCAGAACATCATCCATAAACAATCTTATCAAAAGGAAGAAGAACATCACAAAGCAAGCATATGGAAGGCCTTCAGTTTGTTGGATTATATTGCGTAGTAGTCAACTTATCTAGTACAGAATATCACAGTAAAGTTATAAAAAGTAGATGAAATATCACAAGAAAAGCAGATAGAAAAAAAAGAAGAAGACAGGCTGCATATATACATGGCGTACCATAACCTTTAGTCCAATCATTCTTAATCCCGGCATCCATAATGCACACCCCATCCAGCTGATTATGTTGTAAATAAAAATCAATTAAGCAGGTCACATTGCAAGTTATTCGATTAAAATTTCATTAAGAAAATGTCATACTTAGCAACCAGTTGGTACTCTCGGGAATATCCTCTTCATTCTTCTTGTCCTGATTGTTCAAAGCACAGAAATTAATGTATATTAAGACATTTACAAAATCTTGATCCTCTAGAAGTAGAAAGCATTCAATGCGTTTATTTATTTTTATTTTTGTTCGATTGTGAAGTGACAGTTTGTCCTTCTCACTTTAAATGAAAAAAAAAAAAAACTGGATTTTGTGCTTTTTCTTTTCAATCTTGGAAGAAAGTTTAATGTTGCTTATGCTGGAAAAAAAATCATGCCCGGTTCAATCTAAACGAGAATGAGAAATAAAACCAGTAATGTAGGTATATCAGAAAAGGAAAATAGTAGCTTAATTATAAGTTTCTAAGCACTCATATATTTAATGATTCACAAATCAACAAGCTCTTGCTCGATTGTGCTCGACTCAATAGAAACTAAATTAGGCATAAATAGATAGATACACATGTGATGTGACATATACTTCATAATTTATTTATATTTTTTTTAAGTAAAAATTATGTTCGTGTGAATAGCTCATATTCAACTACACAAGTAAATAAGCTGAACATAAATAAAAAAATTTAGCTGTTTGCTCGCTCAAGCTGAGATATAGGAATAAGTCCAAATTATTCCACTTTTGATTATAAATAGAAGAGAAAAGAAATCAGAAGAGGATCAGGAACTTATTGAAAAAATTATTCACCATATTAACTTGATAACTTACTTTTTCTCCAGAAGATTCTTTTGCCAAAACCTCCAGGTTCTTGCTTGGGCTGCTGGGCGAAACACTATCTGTGATAAAAAAATTTATAATGTGGAAATTTAATCTGTTACTTATCATTAAGGAAAACATAATTAATTTTATAAACAAATAATTCATCAACTGAAAAGAACTTATGAAAAAAATTCCTGTCTCTTGCTTATATTTATTTACAGGAGAACCATGATAAGTACCAAATGATTTAAGCTAAACTTTCATCATAGAACAATTTTTAGGGCATCTAAATTGTAACATTTTCATGTAGTTAATAGAAGGTACTCATTTATTGATGTAGTTCATATATGGGAGATTGTAGTAATTCTAGATGTTGGGTAATAGAGTTAACGTTAGTGGTTGAGAGACTTTCTTATTTCTCATTAGTGTTCTATAGATGAGATGATCTTTTCATCATTTTTATATCAAACCTAAGTTGAGACAAATATGAAACTCTCTTCCCTCTTAAATATCTTCTTAATCTTATTTTTCACTCCAATAAGTGGTATCAAAGCCACAAATATCTCGAAGAACAATGTCAAACTGATGAATGGTACCCTTCTAAGTTTTGATGCTTACCAATAGCAACTATGACAATTAGAACATCAAGATTAAGGCCCTACTAGGACCATAAGATGTGTGGGATGTTATCAAGAAAGACTAGAGAGAATATGATGACGTTGCTTAAACCTAAGCCCAAAAGGAAGACTTTAAGGATTCAAGAAAAAATGATGATAAAACTCTCTGCCTCATCCTTCAAGCGATGGATGAGATGTTGTTAAAACAAAATTTCAAGTGCAACTATAATCAAAGAAGAGTGGGAGATATTTCAAACTTGCAAAAAGGGAGTGAAGTAAAAGGTCTCTTTGAAGTGAGTTTAAACTTTTAATGATGGTGAAATCTGAATGATTTTTCAATTATTTCTCTAGCGTATTCGTGATTTTCAATCAACCAAAAAAATGGTAATATATAATTGAACAAAAGTTATCAATAAAATTCATCATATTATAAATTTAAACTTTGAGTTTAATGTTACCACCATTGAATAAATTAAAGATTTATAAATTATAGAAATGGAGATAAATTAATAAGTTCCTTACACAAGCCTACAAGGAAAAGCAAAAGAGAAAAAAATAAAAAGAGAATGGAATAACACTAGAACTCATTCTAAAGAAGAGAATTTTGTTAAAGATAGATGCCAAGTTGGAAGATGACATTGCCACGGACACTGCCACAGATTAGGAAGAGAAGGAAGAGTTGGCTACAATAACAACTCCAACAATGTCAATAATAGAGATAAAAGTTAAAATGCACAAGCAATAAGTGGTTGTGGAAGAGGCAAATCATGGTCATGTATGATAAGTCTAACATCAAATGCTATAATTTCCATAAGTTTAAACACTATGTTGCAAAGTGTACATGTCTACACACGAAGTGGAGGAGAAGGCCATGCAACTTCATAGAAGACAAAAATGGAGAAGAATGAATATTATTGCTAGTGTGGAAAGACAAAGATGGGAGCAAAGCAAATAGATGATATCCCAACAAATGTCCAAGGAACCCCATGAATGCACCACATTTGTGGAGCTCTACAAAATGGTTATATGAAATATCTCATTTGGAGAAGAATCTAAAATATTTGTAAATAACAAAGGTAAAATTCTCATGGGTTTGAAGAATGGAGGTCATTAATTCATCTTAATTATTTACTTTTAGCCAATATGAAGAATAACATTTTGAGCTCATATTAGTTGTTAGAGAAAGGATACATTTTTTACTTAAAAGAAAATAAACTTTTTTTAATGAGATGACAGATTAATTTGACTCCTAAGATGCTTATATCAATAATATTATATTTCCTTTAATTATTAAATGTGATGTTGCAAAGTATTTAGTAGCTCGCTATAGTTATTCATAATGACATTGCCATTTATGATTCGGACACCTCAACTTTGTCGGCCTTGAATTTTTCTAGATGTTAAAAGCCTGCCTTACTTCTACCAACACACCAACTATGACAAGGATGTTTACTTTGTAAGAAATCTCGCAAAAGCTTTCTAAAGTAGTAACCATTAAAATCAATGAAGACACCTAAACTTATACAAACTGATGTTTAAATACCCATTTGACCAGCCTTTCGATAAAAGTAAATATTTTCTCCTATTTATTAACGATTTTTTGATGAAAACATAAGCATATCTTTATAAGAAAAAAATCATGGATGTCTGATAATTTAAAGAAGTTCGAGGCTTTTATCAAGAAAGAAAGTAGCCTTGACATCAATGTCACGAGGTCAAGTCAGGGAGGTAAGTTCACATCAAACAAGTTCCAAAAATATTTTGAAGTTAATGGAATTCACCATCCATAATGGTATTGAGATCACCACAAAAATATGTAGTGGTAGAGATGAAGAATTAAACCATTCTTAATATGGCTCAAAGCACACCCAAAAGTAAGAGAATATTTTAAGCATTAGTTAGTGACTTGTATAGTTCCTTAATATCCTGGCAAGCTTTGTAATAACATCTAATCCAATTGATTCCAATTTAAACTATGAACCTCTTTACCAATTGGATATATAGCAGGAATAGAATACATGCTCTAATTGGTAATTTGCGATGTTAAAATTCTCACCTCCATTTATTGATCCATTCCCTGTCACCTAAAAGCAAAAAATTCATGGTCACGTGTTTTATTAGTGATAGACAAATAAAAAATTTACATACATATATATATATATATATATATATATATATATATATATATATATATATATATATATATAACTAACATCAATGTTAATTTTTTTAACTATCCAATTCATGTATTTGTGTGTGCTACAGTCAAACTTTTGGGACTTTAACATGAGTAGAAAACTTAAGTTGGGTTTTATTGTGAATTCTGATATTTGAATGAGAATTTGAAAAATGAATAAAAGAATATATTAATTAAGTTAATAGACAAGTTTCAAATATTATGTACGTAATTGCCAAAAAAAAACACATGCGAGATTATTGGAAATTACATTATTGATTTGATTGCTTGAAGTACTAGTTAGGAAAAATGATGGATTTAAAATAATTGAAAATAAAATTATTATTTAACAATCAAATGAGTCCTATCTGCATAAGAACTCATTCAAAATTCAACTTTATGAATCCAATTTAACTTCTCTGAAAGTTAACACAAAAAAACAGAGAAAAAGATACCTCGGCAGGCTGAGTAGTTTCCTTCCTCGTGGAAATCTCCTCTTCCGGGAATGACTTGTTATCTTCCATAAAATTCTTTCTTCTCTAACCAGAAAACTTGCTCAGTAAAGTGTATAATAATAAGTAAAAGGGTGAGAAATCAGCAAAGAGAGATTGTAATTAAGGGCACTCTTGATCGCTACACTTTGGAATTTCAATGTAAGCTATGCCATTTGACTTTGGTTTAAACCGCACAAAAAACATCTAATCGAAATCTGTTGTGGCATTTCTTATTTGTTATGATAAATATTTTTTTCACAAGAAGTCTGACAAAGATATAACATTAAGAAAATTAAAAGAAAAGCTTCACTTCTTAAATAAATTCATAAGGAGATTTGATTGGATTCTATTTTTCTTAAGTGAATCAAGCAATCCTGTCGTAAACATTTAAAATTTTATGTAATTTTCTTCCTATTTTCATAGATCCATTTAAGTAAAATGAAGACCAGTCCTTTTTTGTGTGAATTTGTTTGAGCGTAGACCACTTAAATAAAATTTTGATATTGTAGCAAGGTCTACTCACATTCTTCCAGATCAGTTTGGTTAATTCATCATGAGAGCATGAAGGTACAATAAGTCACTAGCCATGGACAAACTTGATACTCACATAAAGCTTTTTTTTTTCACCTAAAGCCTCTACTCTGGCTAGAATAACTCATATAGGGTACCCACCTTCAAACCATAACTCGCTCGAAGTTCTTGTCTAGTGAACAACTACTTGTCAAATTTATTTGCTACATAGTTAGCATTAAGTCTAATTATATATTCTTCTTGTATTTTATCATGCAGCTCATCTTATATTATTGATCTTAGCTCACACATAAAAAGAGGGTCAAAGGTCCTAAATGAATATGATTCGTATGATATGATGAATTTATAATGCAAATTATGAGTCTCTAAACATTCAAGATGTTTGTCTTAACTCCAATAGAGAGAAGTTAGATCGGGTCGACTGTATTGTCTGCTTTGAATAAATAATCCCTGTTCTCATTATTAGTGATTGGTGATGTGTGGGCTCTTCTTCACCACATTCAGGAGGCACCTCTATGATGATTTTTATATCTACCTCTAGGAGCTTTATAAGCTTCTCGGACTTTAAGCAGCTATTCATCACATACTTACTAGTTCACTAAAGTTGTTGAAGAATTCCATACTTGAATTTGATATAGGTGCCTAATGAGTCACTTTGTCACTTCATTGCTCATTTCAAGGTTAAGATGTAGGATGTTCATGACACAAAGCCAACCATCGCCCAAACAACACCGACCCAAGGCCTTTGAGGATGTTAGACCTGTCCATACAGGACCGGCTCGTGTGTAACAGAGGCGGAGAAGTTCCGCCTCCCGCTCGTGCCGCTCAAACCGCAGAGTCCAAAAGCTCTGATTAGCAAGGATTTAGGAGGAGTTTAGGAGGAAAATTTGAAAGTAGGGGCTGTTTAGAGATTTCCTTTTATATTGTATGCATTAATAGTTTTTTTTCCTAGGATTAGCGCATCTTGAATTTGGCTGAAATTTGAGATCTCTCTTAGGTACTTGGGCTATAGTCGCTGGCTAGATATTGGGAGAGCCGGATCTTCCTCTCGAATTGAAGATACATTATATCTTGCTTGCTTTTGTTCGTCTTTCATCAAATAAAATTTGTTTCGTTTTTGTTTGTCTTCCATCTTCTAAAAAATTGTTTGCAAGTGGCTGATTTTCTCGGATTTCAGCAAGGATTTTCTAGGTTTATACAAGTGCTTTCTATCAAATTGGTATCAGAGCAATTTCCTGGGCTGATATAGAAGTCTTCCTCACTGAATTTTGTTGTGTTCTGCATCCGATCTTGTTGTTTTTGCTGATTGGAGGCCAGAATTCAAATCAAACTTGTTGAACTTTTGCTATTGGAGCCTAAATCCCGGTTCCTATGACAGGAAAAAAAGGTAGAAGTGTTGTAAGAGGAGATCGGACAATTGAAAACTGAAATTTCAGATCTCCACACTCAACTTTCAAATGTCAAAAGTCAAATTTCAGCCATCCACGAGAAGATGGATGAGAATTTTTCTAGCCTGGGGGAGATGTTGAAGAAGTTGCTTGAGGGCCAATCCAAAATGGCGTCGTTAGAGGCGAGGGAAACCTCCGACAACCCAGGAAGCGAGGAAAACTCTAATCCAATAAGGCAAAGGGAAGATCAAAAGGTGGAGACTCGAAGGGGAAAAGAAAGAATACCTCCCTTAAAGCTTGTTCCTAGGGAGGAGCAAGGTGAAGAGGTGGAGCATGAACAAAAGGGTGCTAAATTTGAGAGGAGAGAGGCAGAATTTGAAAGGGAAAGGGGTAATTATGATCGAAGGGGGGCTAAAATTAAAAGAAGAGGGATTTATTATGATCTAAGGGGTGCTGAATTTGAAAGGAGAATGTGAGAATTTGATGAAAGGTTTGGGTATGAGCGTAGAAGGGATGATTGCGACACTTGGGGGAACCATCCCCTTGGGGAATGGGAAATTATGGAGGAAAAAGGGGGAATGGAGGAGATCCGAGGGTGAGGAAGATAAAGATGCCTATGTTTTAGGGAGATGATGCCCATATGTAGATCTACAAGATGGAAAGATACTTTACCATCAATAGGTTGATGAAGGAGGAGAGGTGGACGACAAACGGAATGTGCTTGGAAGGGAAAGCTTTAGCATGGCACCAATGGAGGGAAACAAGGCGACCCATACGGACTTGGAGGGAGTTTAAGGAATGCTTGTTCGAACGTTTATTCCGAATCAACACGGGAGAGGACTTATATGAGCAATTCTTTGCCCTGACGCAGGAGAGGACGGTGGTGGAATATCGTGAGCAGTTTGAGCATCTGGGCAGCCGACTGGACCGGCTTTTGGAGACTGTACTGGAGGGGAATTTTATGAAAGGGCTCAAACCAGAGCTTCGAGGGGCAATTAGAGTGACGAGGCCTCGTGATTTGGGAGAGGCTATGGAGCTAGCTCAGTTAGTGTAGGATCAGAGGCACCTGGAGAAATAGACTGGAGGCAGCCGTTCAAGAGGTTTGTACAGGATGACAACCACCTTCTTGGCACCCAAGGAGTTGAAAATGGGTACTCTTCAGGAAACCCCAAAGGAGAAGGCTCTAGGTGGAAGACCCAGAGACAACTTCAAGAAGCTCACAGAAACGGAATTATAGGAGAAGAGGACAAAGGGGCTCTATTTCAACTATGAGGAGAGGTATACACCGGGGCACAGATGCAAGGACCGAACCCTTCAGGTTCTTACCATTTGTGATAACAAGGGAATGGAGGAGGGTGTCATCTTTCCACCTTGCGGACAATGTGGGTTTTTGGGAGGGGAGTGTTGTTAGACCGGTCCAGCCGGTCTATACCAGACCGGCTCGCGTGTAACAGAGGCGAAGAAGTTCCACCTCCCGTCCGTGCCGCTCAAATCACAGAGTCCAAAAGCTCTGATTAGGAAGGATTTAGGAGGAGTTTAGGAGGGAAATTTGAAAGTAGGGGTTGTTTAGAGATTTCCTTTTGGATTGTATGCATTAAATAATTTGTTTTCTTATGGTTAGCACATCTTGAATTTGGCTGAAATTTCAGATCTCTCTTAGGTACTTGGGCTCTAACCGTTGGCAAGGGATTGGGAGAGCTGGATCTGCCTCTCGAATTGAGATCCATTGTATCTTGCTTGCTTTTGTTCGTCTTTCATCAAATAAAATATATTTCGTTGTTGTTCGTCTTCCGTCTTCTCAAAAATTGTTTGCAAGTAGCTGATTTTCTCGGATTTCAGCAAAGGTTTTCTAGGTTTATACAAGTGTTTTCTATCAGAGGATTTCCTTCTAAATATGTTTTTGGGTTATAGTACTAAAAATGTTTGTTGAGTTACTTGGGCTCATGAATATCAATTAAATGTTAAGCAATATAATCATGTGACCTCAGCTTCTTCCCTTAAGATGCCCAATCTTATTCTTGTGTAGGATTCTCGATAACATTCTCAAGATTGGTGAAGTTGGTCTTGTGATGATCATGAAAAGTTAGCTGAGAAGCCACATCATTGTCACAACTGGCATCAGTATTAATAACAAAGCCAATGCGAAGGCTTCCACCATGACAGATAGGAAAGAAGCATTGCATTATATGATCCCTCGATGAGGGTGAAATCACCTTTGTAACTTAGTTATTTGATTTATTATATTTTTCATGCATCATTTGTAGAGATTGTATATGCAACACGAGATAAGTACTTCTATTGATCACCACCAATATACACAATCTCGTATGAACACGACCTATCAAAATATTGCATATTCCACAAAGATTAGTATCACAATAGAGAGGTTTGTTGCTGCAATCTGAATCTGGTGAAAGAGTTGATCAATATAGGAAGTTGAAAGAGTTTGTCCTTATACACCCATAATGTTGACTAGACAAAGAGCTAATGAAAAAAAAAAAACCATTCTTTTTATAAGTGATTCAAGTAGCATGGATAGTCTCATAAGCCCTTAAATGTGATCAAATTTGATTATGACATTATTTGAAAGTGGTTAAATATGACCAAAAAGGAAAGTTTCCCAAAATCTTGAATTTCATACTCTTGATTATTAAATTATTAAAAAAAAATATTTTGAGTCAATTCTCTTTTCCTCTTTGTTTTTTGAGAAAATGACCAAAATGGTCCCTCAACTCTTAAAAACAAACCAAAATAATCCCACCTTTACTTCTTTACGAGTAAAAAACAAAAAAAGTAATGAAGATATCCATTGTTGGAGGGTATATACGGAATACTATAAATTCATCTTCGAAGCTGCAGTAAATTCTGAGAGACGAAATCAAAATTGCGAGAATTTTACCCAATCTGAAACTCATTGCAATGTCCAAACCCCTTGCAGCGTCGAAACCCCAGATCAAATCGAAGGAGGAAAGCGTAGAATCCCCACATCCAACTGCCGATAAAGTAGAACCCTAGCAGCATACCGATCTTCACCTCCTTTGGCAATGTCGAATTCTATTGGAACCCTAGCGTCGAACTCCAGCAACATCAGACCCCAATAGTCGCTTGTTCTTCACTTTAGCTATTTTTTATTGTTCGACTTTGCTCCTTTGACGACATTCCCTTCCTGTCGGATCCGAAGTCGCGACATTTTAATAGGGTGCTCGCTCACTGTCAAGGAAACTATCTTTCTTCCTTTTGCGTGCTTCTTCTGCCAAATTCTTCCCCTAACAGTAGATCTCTAGCAAAGTCGAACCCAGCAGCAGCAAGGAGACCCGTCCATGGAGTTGACGTCCTTCGGCGGGAACAAATCGTTGCACACTAAACCCCCACCCACCCAGTCATCACGTTTGGTCGGGCACCCACGCGATCATGATCATCTGAGTTCAATCGAGCAACCAGCGGGAGGTTTTTTTTTTAAATTCATATGCTCAAGAGGCGTTGTTCAACTTGTTTTGTTACCGCAAATTGATCTTAAATAAATCTTGATTACTTGAAGTTGATTTTATTGTTTCTCAATTAAATATTTAATAGTATAGGTTTATATTTATTAAATCTTAACCCCTTTGATCATTCTTTCCTTGTAGGGACAAACCAAGATAACGAAGAGGTGCCAACTCCAACGAGTTTGATGAGATAAGGGTAAGACTTTCAGTTAATGAATTTTTTTTAAAACTTCAACTTAGATTTAATGAATTTCTCATATATAATTTTTTTGTTCGTAATATTAGAAATGAAATATTTAATGATTATCAAGAAGCAATACCTGCTAAGTAGCTTGAAGATGCAAATTTTGCTCTATTATTTGGTGGTTTAACTTGTACGACTGATATGAACACTGGCAAGGGTGAAAAGAATAATTGTGTTGATGATGCTGAAGTAGATTATACTTGTATTGATTCAGTGAATCTAAAGATTATGATGGTGATTATGAGTTCAAAGAAGGTGAAGATAAGGTTGATGATTGCATTGAGTATGTACCATGCATGGAGCTCAATACAAGGTTAACTTGTTCTTAAAAACATGTAGTTATAGGAAGTGGGACTTAAGTGGAATTCCTTGTGAACATGTCTGTGCTATAATACATATGATCATGGAGGAATGCGAGGATTATGTTCATCCTTACTATATGGTTGAGACTTATATGAGAACTTATCAATGCAGCATTATGCCCTTAAATGGAATTGATGAGTGGCCAGAGAGTGATAGAATTTCACCAATACCACCAATGTACAATAAACCCAAGAGGGGTAGTCCACCGAAGATGAGAAAAATGAGCTGTCGATGAACAACTACCACATCCAAAGCAAAAAAAGTTAGCTAGAGTCAATGTGAAGCTTCATTGCAGTAGATGCAGACATAGTGGACATAATAGTATTACATGTGAAAAGAGGATACACATTGAGGAGACTCACAGAGATTCTCAGGAAGTAATACAACCATTGGCTGAAGTGGTACGTCATGTAAATCCATCAATTTCACATACTTATCTATTTTGAATTAAAAATGATACTTTGGAAATTTGTGCTTGGTTCAGTTGAAGAGTCAAATATAGGGTGACTCAATTTTGCAAAATCCTACGCAAGAATCTTCCAATAAAAAACTCTTAGTAAGTTCATTTAATTTTTTTACTCAAGGCTTATTTTTTGTTTTCCTTGGTGAATCTAATTAAAGTTTCTTCCTTTTGTAGGTGTACACTTCCAAAAAAAAAAAAACCTAAAGATTGAAATATCAAGCCTTTTGAATGTTATTATGAGGAGAGAAGGAGCAATTTAAATAAATACTATGTTTTGTAATGACAAAATAGTTCTTCATTTTGTTGTCTTATGATAAATTTTAATTGTAATCTACTTTTATGAACTGAAATGGATGGTTATCATATCACCTTCTGAAGAACTGAAAATTTGATATCAGAATGTCTTTAATCAACCTACTTTGTAGTGCATCCTGCAGCAATTTAATGCAATAATAGCTTGCAAATTGAGATGCGGATATTCACGAATAGTTTCTCATATGCAATGGGAATTGGTTGTGAAATCTTTGTTGCTCAAAGCTATAATGTCCCAAATAATCATTGAATGCAAAGCTTTATAGGCATTGTTTGCAAAAATACTTATACCATTACTGTGAACAAAATAAAAAATTTTGTGAGTATTATATATATTTTTTAATTGAAAAACTATTGTATAGTTATAAAGTTATTGTTAAGGCTCTACAGATTAACAGAAATATAATTTAGGCCATAATTTTGTAAGTATTAGAGATTTTTTTAATGAAAAACTATTGTATAGTTCTTAATATAACCCTTTCTATTAAGAAAGATAGCATCTAATGGAATAAATATAAAATTATAGAAATATTCACTATTGTCTTGCAATATTTAGATATGTTGTAACAAATATTAGTAATAAAAATATTCAATAATTAATTGAGCGAATTTATTTCATCATCTCATAAGTTCTTATTGGCTTCCAAAGCACTGCTATTTTGTTTGATAATTTTCAAATATTATTTCACACTTGTTTCACATCCCACTCATAAAAGGCCAATTAATTCCAAAGGTTAATTCCAAAAATACACATAATTTTAACCCCATTAATTTTAACATCCAATAGTTCGGATGGTGGGACTATTTTGGTTTTTTTTAAGAGTTGAGAGACCAAAATGGTCCTTTAACATAGTTAGGGACCATTTTGGTCCCACCTAAAGAGTTAAGGGACCATTTGGGTCCTTTTTTCTTTGTTTTTATAAAAGAAAGTTTTGTGTTCACATAGACTTGGAATCTTCCATAACTAATTACATTAAATTTAAACTTGGGGCACTCCTCTGTAAGGAATGTAATAACTCATACCAATGAATTTGTTAATTTATCTAACAACTCGAGAATTTATTAATCCATTATTTCTGAAAGAGCTCAATAATTCAACATGTGATATGGATAATTGACTCAGCAACTTTCTATACTCTAGGAAATTATTTCTAAAGAAACCATTCATTTTATTTAAACTTAGAATATTGCATATTCGAGGAACTACTAGTGAGTTTGTTCTTCAAGTTGACTTCTAATTTTTCTACTTTAAGTCAACCAAACTTCAAATTAGGAAGATAGAGTTGTCAATAATTTAGATTGAAATAAAAGGAACTTCTTGAAAAAATACTGAACTAGTTAAGAGTTAGACTAGCTTAAGTAGGCAACTAGAGTGGTCTCTACTTAGGTCAAATCTAAAGTGCGTGACTAGTTTGTGGATGTGAGTTATGCCCCTCGGATAGATAGACAATATATACTTAATGAAGCCACTTTAACACTTAACTTTAAGTATAACTTTTATTCATGAAAAACATAACGTGATGACCTAATAATAATATCATATCCAACAATACAAGTCGCTTATTACAACAAGATCCAACTCACATTTAATCATTACTCGTGATTATCTAGCAACTTAAAATCAATATGCTATTGAATTTTCAATAGAAGGCAACTCACTGTTGATGATTATAGCTGTCTCACTAAGTTAATAAAAATTTATTAAACTTAATATTATCAAGATTTTTCTTTGGTCATTAAAATAAGCTTCAAATCAAATCTTAAGTATCTAGGGACTAAAAAGTAGAGTTCTAGAACTCAAACTTTCCTTTGTGATGAGATTCATATTGAGAGGGAGACTAGACCATTTTGACGATGAGTCTTAGAAATGATTATTCCATGAATAAGAAAACTTTGCTGGACTATGAGACACATCTATACAAGGTGATGAATTTCCCTAAAAAAGGTACATTAAGGAATAATGGCTAAGACCGACCTAAGATGACTATTGATTACTCGAATGTTCTATCTTATTCACAAATAAGAAAAATTATAAGTTATCGGCCAAGAGATCATATTCATAGGAGTCGCAATGATATATCTTATTAGATAGAAATAAGTTTAATAAATACAATAACTTAATATTCATTTTGTTAACAATTACAATTTGCCTACCAAGTCGAGTAGGACTTTTTACATAACATAAATGATAAGGAGTTGAAAATTATTCTTCTAACAAGCAATTAATCTTCATTGTTGTTCTTATATGCATAAGAATTTGAGTAACAATCAATGCTCAATTAAAAGTACTTGAAATCTTTCTTTGTTGTATTAAGAATGTCCTACTTCACCAAAATTTAAAAGCAAAAAAAAAAAAATCATTTCTCATGCTATTGTGCTGTTAGTATACTCTTTAAAATGAACAAAATGATTAATTGTATGTATATCACAAATTCTATCTTCAAGTTCAACATTTTTCTTCTTTCTTCTTCAAGAAGGGTCCCAACTCAACAATTTGAGTTTGACTATTCACCAACATATAAGATAGATTCCTTTTCATCAAGTACAATTATTACAATATGGATTCCAATTTATAAAATTTATTCTTGGAAAAGAATTTACATAAGGATATCCTGATGTAATTTACGTCAAATGGGCTTAAGACCCTTCAATTTGCATTGAGATTGGTGCTCATATATAATATCATGAATTGCACTACTCTCATCACAAATAAAGGGATCTTAAGCCCATCCTGACACAAATTTGATAAGGCTATCCTTATGTACATTCTTTCCTTATTCTTATTCATTATCTTCACTTTTGAGTGTTGTTGGAACTTAACTTGCACTCTTCTTAAATTTGAGATCTTGCTTTATCTTCTCCAGATGGGTTAACGCCATGGCTACTTCCTTTCTAGAAAAATTGTCTTTTAAGTTCATGATGATATCTTCAATTTTGATATTTTTTGCCTTATCGATATCCACACAAAATTATAGTGAGATCCCATCTTTATTTAAGGAGAGTTCAAATAACTCTTATATTTAATTAAATTTTCAAACACTCTTTTCTTCCTCTTTAATTAAGGACCAAACAATGACTCAATACCTCTCCAACACTAAAGCCAAGGTCGACTCCATACCTACAGTTTGATTCCCCCAAATTCAAAGGATATTATCCTATACACCTTCAATGGACTCTTGTCAATCTATCATGCTTTCAAAACAACCATCCATTCCACTCTACAATCTATCAGTCTAAATAACCTATACTCCCTATCACACAATGAAGTAACTTAGGACCTTCAGTACATCCATAGTTCGGACTACTCTACAGCATTCATTGCTATTCGAGAATGTGGCAAAGGTCACCCTCCTTCCATCTTATAATAGAGGTTGATCATGCCACCCTACTCGAGCCCAATCCACCTCTTCTCATGGTGGTCAATCCTCTAGCTCAATATTCATACGCCAAATTTATGATAAAAAAGGGCACTCCACCATCAAGTGCTAGTATAGGCAAAATCTCAACTATAAGAACACCTGTGTTGGTATGCATTGTTTGTTGGACAACCATCCAACTTGGCGGAATTGTATCTTGACTTAGATGCTACTTCACACCATCATTGATTCCATAAGTTTACAATCCTAAGGAATGCCCAAGCGTTGAGCAAGTTATCCTTGAAAATGACGCATACCTTCATACTGGCATCACTGATCATGGTCTCCTCCCTACTCCCACAAGTAAGTTAATTCCCTCTCAACTATTACACATCCCGAATCTTTTGTATGTCCTACTCTTTGTCAAATGTCTCACCTCTAAAAATTCATGCACTATATCCTTTGATGCTAAAAACTAATATATCAAAGATCTACATTACAATCGAACACTTCTGAAGGGCCTTTTCCATAAAAGGATTAGATCCTATCTCAACCAGCAACTCCTCTTCACACCTGCCGTCCTCCCTCGCTATCTTCTCATCTCAAGGCATTATAGATCTATGGCATTGCTGTCTCAAGCAGCCCAACTTCAACATTCTACCTGTTTTATCAAACACAAATACCGATATATGTACTCTCAAAATTAATGAGCATTGTACTTTCTACAGGCGGAAGGGATACCGTGGAGAGAAGAAGTAGAAAGAAGACCGAGACGAAGTAATAAGGGATAGGGAGAAGACAAGCTCGCAAGCTAAGAAACCCTCAGTTTTTTTTTTTAATTAAAGAGAAGAAAGGTACAGGTGGAAGGAAAACTGTGGAGAGAAGAAGTAGAAAGAAGACCGAGATGAAGTATTAGAGGATAGGGAGAAAACTAGCTCGCAAGCTAAAAAACCCTAAGGTTTACATTTGTTTTCACCAACCACAACCTCCTCCGGCAGCAAATCAACCATATTATATAGGAGAAGAAGGGCGAAATGGCAATAAATTGCTCACTTAAATGTGCTACCAAAACAGCCAATAGAAGCTCTTCAAGACAGCCCATTTAATGAGAAGTTAAAACACATAACATAGGAATCAGCAAGAGGGAACCTGAACAGCCAGCAACAGGGAAACCAAGAGCCAGTAGGGAAACCA
Source organism: Dendrobium chrysotoxum (assembly GCA_019925795.1). Classification (NCBI taxonomy): domain Eukaryota; kingdom Viridiplantae; phylum Streptophyta; class Magnoliopsida; order Asparagales; family Orchidaceae; genus Dendrobium; species Dendrobium chrysotoxum. The sequence goes on from CM034302.1 coordinate 13,797,587, forward strand.
AGAGCCAGCTGGGAAGCCGAGAGCCAACAGGCAGCTAGTAATACTAGTAGGGAAACCGAGAACCAGCAAGGAAACCGAGAGCCAGCAGGCAGGGAAACCGAGAGCCAGTAGGCAGGGAAACCAAGAGCCAATAGGGAAACCGAGTGGACAACAGGGAATCCAAGCGGACAGCAGGAAAAATGAAAAGACAATAGGGATCCAAGCAAACAACAGGGAAACTAAGTAGTCACAGGAGAAAAGGAGTAAGGAAACATACAAGTGGAAAGGCAATGGAGTGAACCGACTTGAGAGCACCTAACCCGGCATGATCATGGGTTGTTTTCCATCATAGAGCCATACAAAATAAAATTACAAAAATGTTCAAAACACAAGAAAATAATAGAGAACATAAGTGATTAATCTTGACTGCATCAAGCTCCCACCTATTTACATCTTTGCATCTGTGGATATTATACTTTCTTCAGTTACGTCCCTAATTTGGCAACAAACTCAACCCCACCTCCCTATCATACATTTTTCTCGATTATGCTACCTATCAAAAGGGCTATAAGTACCTTGCTACAATCACAGATAAAATGTGTATCTCATGACATGTAATATTTAATGAATTGTACTTTCCCCATCACTCCCAATCCTCATAGCCCAATATTACTCCACCTCAATCTCTCAACCGCAACTCACACTTGTCCCAATTAGCACCCACCCACCCCAATCAACTCATCACGCTCCATCACCTCTCCAACACTTCTCTCTAGATACGTTCATGTTCCTCGTTCACTTCAAGTTAGCATTGTCCTAACTAATAACTAGTACGACCACCCCCACTTTCACACATCCAACAGGTAGCGCCCCTCAAAATTCCTTCCTACCATCACCATCCGCCATCCCATGCAAACTTGAGCTATGACTATACACCTTAAAACAAAAGAATTCTCAGTCTTCTCCACGCCATTAAAATCAATGACCCATTAATCTATATCATTAATGTCAATAATGTCAACCAATGCAAGGCAACACTACAGGAATTTAGGGCATTCGAATCTCAAGGAACATGGATTGTTGTTCCCCCCTCCCCCAACCAATTGTTCTCAATAGTAAGTGCTTTTAAAATCAAGTATAACTTCGATGGTACCGTAGCTCAGTACAAAGCTGGCATTATGGCCCAAGGTTATAAGTAGGAACCTGACCTAGATGCAATGAGACTTTCAGTCTAGTAGCCAAGATGTTAACTTTTTGGGTTCTACTCACAATCGCTCTTATGCGCTCATGGCCAATCCTCCAATTAGATGCATCTAATGTCTTCTTCATAATCATCTTTAAGAAATTGTGAATATGGCTCAACCTTTCGGGTTTCATGATCCCATGCGTATATATCACACATGACTCCTAAAGAAAGCCAATATGGCCTTAAGCAAGCCCTTCGATAGTAGTTCTAAACTTTTCTACCGATCTCTAATCACTTGCCTCAAATTTAATACAGTTGAACCCTCCTTGTTGATCTGCAAACCCAACAGTAACAACATCTACATTTTGATCTGCATAGACATTCTATTAACCACCAACACTCCCACTATCACATTTGACCTCCTAAAAAACCTTCATTGTCACTTCAATATGATAAACTTGGGCTAGCTTTCCTAATTCCTAGGCCTTCAAGCCTAGCAAACTTCCCATGGGGTGCATCTATCATAGTTCTGGCATGTCCATGATATTATACAATGTGCTGGCATGCAAAATTGCAAAATCATTACAACTCCAACCTCTATCAATGATTTAACTACAACTAATATGATGTTTCCATTGCTTATCCAATATTGTATCGCCACTTGGTTTATTCCCTATAATACTTCACTATTACTCGACCTGATCTCTCATTTGCAATCAATTGGGTTTGTCAAAACATGCACAATCCTCTCAACCTCCTTTTTTGACTCTTTAAGAGAATGCTTCACAACATTAGCAGCACATTTCACTTAGACCTATATGTACATCGGGTTACTCCCAACTAGAAGCATATGCTAATCTGACTGGGGTGATGCTCCGCAAGATTAAAAATCTAACACACAGCATTATATATTTCTAAGCCAAACTCTCATCTCTTGGTGCATGAAGAAGCAATCAATTGTGACACATTCTAATATTCTATAATAGAGGCTGAGTATCATGCACTTTCTACAATAGCAATGGGCCACATATGGCTTCGCTGCCTTCTCATGGACCTTGATCTTCTCCTTCCCATGGCAACACTATTATATTGTGATAACATCTAAGTTATAGCTCTCACCAACAACCCAAGTTTTCATACATGAACAAAACACATAAAGGTCAATCATCACTTCATATGGATCTGCATCAAATCCTCCACTATTGATGTCCATCATATTGCCTCACAGGACTAGACAACATTCATCTTTACAAAGCCATTATTTGCTTCCAATTTTAAGCCTTCGAACCAAGTCAACAATACCACTAGGCTGATTAACTTGGGAGGCACTGATGGTACTAATTCTCCACAATCATGTACCAGTTATAGTTCAGTAATTAAAGGAAGTCTGAGATAGTCATATGCACATAGTTGTACTTTTTTGTAATTCTGAATTTGATTAATGCAAAATGCACTTTTCGAATTAAAACCAAACAGACAGCAAAGCACAAAGTTATGAAGAAATGTATCAAAAACTTGGTCCTCCAGTTCCCGCCTCTAGGCCCATCCATGAACGGAGCGGAAGCCAGATTTGGCGTTTTTAAATGCAATACGATTTGATCTAGTAGGACAACGGATTTGTGCGTTGATCGGATCAGGTTAACAAATTTGAGCTCAGTGAAGAAAATTAAAAATTTTTGAAAAAAAGTGAGAAAGGAACGTACCTTGAAACACGGTAACGAATTGCCCTTTGTCGATGGCCGCGATGAGGGGAGATTCTTCTGTCTTAAATTCTAGATGACGATGGCCGGCTTCCCAACCGAAGGCGCGGGAGAGTAAAAGAAGAAATCTTCCGTTTCGTTGTTCAAGTTATTGTTTTTTTCTGGAGAGAGGTCGGAGCCGGCTGGGGTGTCTTGTACCATAGGAAAAATTAGCAGGTTACGTGCTCGCGGGGCCAAGTTAAGCGACAGTTTGTTCTTATATTAATAACATTGATATCGGCGGCAATGCCGAGGTAGCATTTTATACCTATCTCAAAGGGCGGACGAGGCGGTGGCAACCAAAAAATATGCATCGTCGTGCGGCTCGCTCGAATGCTGATTGGCTCCATATATATATAACAAAATAAGAAAGTATTTATTTATATCTCATTATTATATTTCAAAGCAACAAACTTGATATTATTGTGAGAATTGAAGAATTTTTTTATCATTTTTATAGAATATTGAGTATAAGATATGGGATAATTATTATGTAATGTGAGGTTCTTTATGTAAATTTGTTAGGGGTTTAAACATCATAAAAATTTGTCTATATTGGACACAAATTTTGATGATATTTGAATTGTAAATTTTGAAAATTAAATTTAGGATTACTTGAATTTTGGTTTCAGCAAATTTATAGTTAAATTGAATGTCTAAACGAGATGAAACCAACGATAAAAAGCTGACCAAATTCAAGCTTGAATAAGCCCAAATCAAGCATATGACGAGTAATTGAAAACTTCAGAATATTAATTAGATGATCAAATGATACCCAAATATTGTATGCTTATAACCAAATCGAGCATCTCAACGAGACAAATCCAACAAGCTTAAAATTACTTCATTTTGACAATATTAAAGTTCCATTAAGAATATAAATATATTTAATTCAAGAGTTATAAGTCATTAATTAATTTAATGACATTATAAATATATAACTCCTCATTCCATTAAGAATATAAATATATTTAATTCAAGAGTTATAAGTCATTAATTAATTTAATGACATTATAAATATATGACTCTTTATGACATGACTCTTCATGTCATTAAGAATATAAATACATTTATTTATTTATTTTAATATATAACTAATAAATTAAATAATAATAATAATAGCAAAATAACCATTCTTTATTTTGCAAATTCATCAACAATGACAACTTTTCATATTCTCATACGAGAAAAAAAATTAAATCCATGAAAATGATGAACTCAATTGATGACAAAAGTAGTGAATAATCAGTACTATTACGATAATGTTGAACTTCACAATTTAATTATTATTTCTCAATTTTTTAAGAAAAAGCAAAATAGATTTTGAAAAATTGATTGCAAATATTTTTCATCAAGAAATCAGAATTTTTTCCAAATGAAAAATCATTATTAAACGAATATTTCCTTTGATCGAAAAACTCAAACAAATCAATAACATGCTTAGAGAAAATCATTTCTCATTGACTCAATATGAAAACCAGGCTCTGATACTACTTGTTAGGATTTAAAAGAGACAGAAAAATAAAAAAATAATTTCATCATCTCCAAAAGACATGTCGAATCATAGAGAAAAGAATTGAAAGAGTACCTAGATCCATTGAAATGCCGAATTAAGGTCTTCGATCTTCCACGTTTAAAGCGGAGTTCTCCAAGAGATCGAGAGACCCCTTCTTTTTACTTAAGATGGGAAATGAGGAGTTATATATTTATAATTTCATTAAATTAATTGATGACTTATAACTTCTGAATTAAATATATTTATTTTTAATGATATGAGGAGTCATGTATTTATAATGTCATTAAATTAATTAATGACTTATAATTCTTGAATTAAATATATTTATATTCTTAATGACATGAAGAGTCATGTCATGAAGAGTTATCTATTTATAATGTTATTAATTAATTAATGACTTATAATTTCAGAATTAAATATATTTATATTCTTAATGACATGAGTAGTTATAAATTTATAACGTCATTAAATTAATTAGTGACTTATAAATAAATCGATTATTTAATTGATAAAATATATTTATCAATTAAATATTTCTCATTTGAAATAATTATTCATTATTTTAAAATTAAATTAAATTAAAATAATATGTCACAAAAGTGATCTCTATTAGATCAATTTATTTAATTTAAACTTAATTGAATAATACTAAAGATTTATTCGAGTCTATGTGAAAAATAAACGGCCAAAGGAAGATTATTTTTTTGACCGGACTCTAAAGATGTAATAATAATTATGTGATAATTTTTGAATTATTCATGCATATAGTAAGTCGGTCCAAAGAAAGGCTTATTATTGGCAGAATTTATTATCAATATTTATTAACTATAATTTTAAGAGTACTATTTACAAATTATAATTTCTATCCAAAGACTAAATAATGATGTTGTGTTAGGTATCTTAGTAAGGGCCCACCTTATATTGTTACTACTTATGAGTTAATTTTTATTCTTTTTCAGTTAATATTTCTTCATTATCTGCCAATTTAAATAACATTCCAGTACTTAATGGCTCTAATTTTAAGAAATGAAAAGAGCACATTACCATTGTTCTTGGGTGTATGGATCTAGACTGTGCGATTCGGACTGAACGGCCTCCTGCCTTACTGCGGAAAGAACTATTGAACAAAGGGTAAATTTTAAAAAGTGGGAGCGTTCAAATCGCATGAGTCTTATGATCATGAAGCATTCTATTCCAGATATCATAAGGGGTGCAATACCTGATGAGGAAAATGCTAAGAAGTTCTTAAGCTAAATAGCAGATCGTTTCATAGGTTCTGAAAAGGTCGAAACAAGTACTATTCTTAGTAAACTTGTTTCAATGCGGTATAAAGGCAAAGGGAACATAAGAGAGTACATTATGGAAATGTTTAATCTTATTACAAGACTAAGAGCATTAAAGTTAGAATTGTCTGATGACATTCTTGTGCATCTAGTCTTGATCTCTCTTCCTGTGCAATTCAGTCCTTTTAAGATTAGTTATAATACTCAAAAGAAAAAATGGACTCTTAATGAGCTCATTGCTCAGTGTGTGCAAGAGGAAGAAAGATTGAAACATGAAAAGATAGAAAGTGCTCACTTAGCTACTTTTTCTCATAATTTTGCTACCAAAAGGAAAAAGAATTATAAAGCTAAAGGAGCTGCAGATAAAGGGACTTCACAATCTAAAGTGCAACAGAAGCAAGATCCGATTATTACTTATTTCTTCTGTAAGAAGACTGGTCATGTGAAGAAGGATTGTCCAAAATATGCTAACTGGCTCATTAAAAAGGGTAAACTTCTGAATCTTATTTGTTCTGAAGTTAATTTGGCCTTAGTACCAAATCATACTTGGTGGATAGATACAGGTGCAACTACTCACATAAGTGTGACTATGTAGGGTTGTCTAAGGAGTAGAGTGCCAACTGATGCTGAAAGATTCATCTATGTGGGAAATGGCAATAAAGCTCCTGTTAAAGCTGTAGGTTTATATAGATTATACTTAGAATCTGTTTCTACTTTGAATTTATATGAGACTTTTTATGTACCGTCATTTAGACGTAATCTAATTTCTATTTCATGTTTGGACAAATTCAGTTATTCTTATTCATTTGAAAATGAAAAATTTAGTCTCTTTCAATATTCTAAAGTTATTGGTACAGATTCTTTGATTGATAATCTATATAAATTAGATATTTCTGCCTCACAGATAAATGAAACTTTGCATATAAATAATTTTGGTACAAAGAGAAAATTAACTGATGAGAATTCTTTTATATTATGGCACAAGCGTTTAGGATATATTTCTAAACAAAGAATTGAAAGGCTTGTGTCAGATGGAATTCTTGATTCCCTTAATTATGCTAATTTTAAAATTTATATTAAATATATTAAGGGAAAACAAATAAATATTAAGAAATTAGGTGCCAAAAGGAGTTTAAATGTCTTGGAATTAATACATACTGCTATTTGTGGTCCATTCCCTACAGCTTCTTGGAATGATCAACAATATTTTATTACATTCATAGACGATTATTCTCGTTATGGGTACTTATACTTAATACATGAAAAATCAGAATCTCTGGATGTATTTAAGATCTTCAAAGCTGAAGTTGAAAATCAACTTGGCAAGAAGATAAAAACTATCAAATCTAACCGTGGTGGTGAATACTATGGTAGATATGATGGATCAGGTGAACAACGTCCAGGCCTTTTTGCAAGATATTTAGCATAATGTGGCATCGTTCCTCAATACACTATGCCAGGGACTCCAAGTCAAAATGGCGTAGCTGAGAGATGAAATAGAACCTTAAAGGATATGGTTAGAAGTATGATTAGTCATTCTTCTTTACCAGAATCACTTTGTGGAGAAGCTTTAAAGACTGCAGTTTATATTCTTAATAGAGTTCCAAGCAAAGCAGTAATTAAAACCCCATATGAGTTATAGACTTGAAAGAAGCCTAGTATTAGGCATTTTCATGTCTGGGGATGTCCAGCTGAGGCTAGGCCATATAAGCCTAATGAAAGAAAATTGGACTCAAGAACTGTTAGCTGCTATTTTATTGGATACTTTGAAAGATCAAGAGGCTTTAAGTTTATGATTCCTCAAATAAATCATTTTTTGAGACGGGCAATGCTAAATTTATTGAGGATGTTGAATATAATGGGAGTGATAAACTCAAAGATTTTGATTTTGAAGAGGAATATGTTACTATTCCTAATATTATAAATTTAGATAATCAAAATAATCTTGAATTACTTCCTGAAGGATAACAACCTCAAATTGAAATGCCCTTAAGGAGATCCATAAGGGAAAGAAGAACAACAATTTCAGATGATTATATTGTATATCTCCAAGAGCATGAGTTTGATATGGGATTGGAAGATGACCCAATCTCATTTAGTCAGGTCAAACAATGTTCTAATTCCCAAAATTGGATAAAAGCCATGGAAGATGAGATGAAATTAATGAAAGATAATGATGTTTGGGATCTTTCTGAATTGCCAGAAGGAGCAAAACCTATTGGTTGTAAATGGATTTTTAAAATCAAAAGAGATGCAAAAGGCAATATTGAAAGATATAAGGCGCGTCTAGTTGCCAAATGTTTCACTCAAAAGGAAGGCATTGATTATAAAGAGACTTTTTCTCTAGTTTCTTCGAAAGACTCTTTTAGAATCATTATGGCACTTGTAGCTCATTATGATTTGGAGCTACACCAGATGGATGTAAATACTGCATTCCTTAATGGAGACATTGAGAAAAATATATATATGATGCAACAAGAAAATTTTCAATCTTCTGATTCAAAATATCTGGTGTGCAAATTAAAGAAATTCATCTATGGTTTAAAGCAAGCTTCCCGTCAGTGGCATAAGAAATTTGATCAAGTGATTTCTTCATTTAGTTTTAAAGAAAATACTGTTGATAAATGCATTTATCATAAGGTCAGTGGGAGTAAATTTATTCTCCTAGTGTTATATGTCGATGATATTCTGTTAGCAAGTAGTGATATAGGCTTGTTGCATGGGACTAAGATATTTCTTTCAAATAAATTTGAAATGAAAGATCTTGAAAATGCATCTTTTGTGTTGGGTATACAAATTCATCGGGATCGCTCCCGTGGTATACTTGGGTTATCACAAATAGCCTATATTGATAAAGTGCTTAATAGATTTGGCATGAAAGATTGTGCACCAGGGGATACACCCATTGCAAAAGGGGATAAATTTAGTATATTTCAATGCCCAAGAAATGAAGTTGAAAAGCAAGAGATGGATAAGATTCCTTATGCATCAGCTGTAGGGAGTCTTATATATGCTCAAGTTTGTACGCGTCCGGATATTACGTACATTGTTGGAATGCTTGGTAGATATTTAAGTAAATCAAGAATGGATCATTGGAAAGCAGTGAAACGGGTTATGAGGTATCTAAAAATGATAAGAGATTTTATGCTCACATATCAGAGATCTGATCATTTAGAGATCATGGGGTATTTCGACCTGATTTTGCTGGTTGTCTTGATAGCAGGAGATCCACTACAGGCTATATTTTCATGTTAGCTGGAGGAGCTATTTCTTGGAAAAGTGTCAAGCAATAACTTATAGCTTCTTCAACAATGGAAGCAGAATTTATAGCTTGTTATAAGGCTTCAAATCAAAGAATATGGTTGCGAAATTTTATCACAGGGCTACATATTATTGATAGCATTGAGTGACCATTAAAGATATATTGTGATATTAAAGCAACCGAGTTATATTCCAAGAATAATAGGAGCTCATCAAAATCAAAGCATATTGACATTAAGTTTCTTGTTGTGAAAGAAAGGGTTCAGAGTTCTCAAATTTTTATTAAACATATTAGTACAAATTTTATGATTGCAGACCCACTTACAAAAGGATTATCACCTCAAGTATTTCATGAGCATGTGGCTCGTATGGGTGTAATCTATTTTGATGATATGCTAGCTTAGTAGGAGTTTGTTTGTACTGTTCAATTATTATGAACTTATTTTCTGATCAGACTAAAGTATTATTTTAGTGATTGAAAACTCTGAATGGAGTATATTTAATTTTAGTTACGGTTTAGCATAAAGTATTGAATTTTGGTTATAACTCTTTGAGTTATAATATTGGACCAGTTGAAAATAGTCATGATTTGAGATCACATTACATGAAATTTTTATGCTACACATCCATACTTGATCTATATCATTAATTATATTAATATAGTGACCATTGATGGATCTTGTTACAAAGAATGTAGTAAAGGTCGCTTTGATTCTATATTGATATGATTGATGGACCAGATTGTCTTGAGATGTTATTTTATAAAGATAGCAAATATTGAGCTCTTACAATTATTTTTTATAATGTATAATTATATGTATATATATATATATATAATGTATATATATATATATATGGCCCAAGTGAGAGATTGTTGGGAAATTTCTATATATGGGCACATATACTTTTACATATAAATAAAGTTTTATACATTAGAAGCTATCTAATATTGAGCCAAATAAAATTTTTGATCTATTTAAGAATTAAATTATTATTTGGCTTATGTGGCATCTCATTTAAATATATATGGAATTAATAATTTGTGTAGAGGTCAAGTATTTATTTTTATTTTAATGATGGGCTAAAATAAAAAATAAATATACTTGAGGTATAAAAGGGTCATGGTCCCCAGTTTAAGCGATGATGTTCTCATTTTTCTCATTTCCCATCTTGAGTAAAAAGAAGGGGTCTCTTGATCTCTTGGAGAACACCGCTTTAAACATGGAAGATCGAAGACCTTGATTTTGCATTTCAATGGATCCATGGACGCTTCTAATTCTTTTCTCTATGATTCGACATGTCTTTTGGAGACGATGAAATTATTTTTTTTTATTTTTCTGTCTCCTTTAAATCCTAACATAAAGCACTTAAATGTTGAACAAATTCTTTATACCAAGGAATAAATAAACTCAATTCGATGGATTGTTATAGATTTTATTTATATTTGGAGGTGTACAGCTATCAAAATGTATAAATAGGCCCTCATTCTTGCATGAAGGGGGGCCTAGAGCTAGCACCATGGCTTGAGATACAAGAGAGCTCAGAGGCTCTAAAAATCCCTGAACTCCACCTTGAAACTTGCATTTTGTATTAATTAAAAATATAAACCACTTAGGCACTATTGTTAGTCCATTGCTCGACCTTTATCAAACCACAGCCTGATCATCATTGTCAAAGCACATCCTAACCACCATTGTTAGGCTACCACTTAACCATCGCCTAATTTACATCATCAGAACATCACCTAACCATCGCTATCAAACCAATGCCCGAACGCCACTGCCAAAACACCACCCGATTGTTGTCATCAGACCACTACCCAACAAATACCATTAGACCACCACTGACTAACTTCATCAAACTACTATCAACCAATTACAGTCTTCCAACCTTCGATGCCCGATAATGATCCTTCGACCAAAGTCTCCCAACTGCAATTCTTGGACCACCATTGCTCGATATAGTGCTTCAACTTCTGTTGCCAAACTATGATCCTATGACCTTAGAACACCATCATCCGACTATTATCCTTCAATCTCTATTATTTGATTACGTTCCTCTGATCATCATCGCTTAACTATGATCTTCTGACCATCATCACCCAATCACGATCCTCTATCATAATCTTCTAATCATTCTCCCTTGGCTACACCGATCTCTCTAACTTTAGCACACACATTACTAATCTTCTAATCGTTGTCCCCTCTAACTATGTATTTTCTTTGGCATTAAAATTGTGAAGAAGTGTAATATCCTGTATTTTGACTCTGTCAATTTTTTTTGAATCATTATAACTCCAAATCGTAAACCGTCATTGGCATAGCATTGATATTTTAGTATTTTACTTGCACTTTTTTTGTAATTTTTGGGCACGGGTGAAAATCTTTAAGAAATTGACACATGTCGGTATAAGTGGGGATTTTGGCAGCGTAAGGTGTTTATTTTGCAAACCGATTTCACCGATATTTTTTAAATAAAATGATTTATTTAATGAGTATTTTTCTATAATTTTAAAAATCCCAAATAGATTTATATGAATTTTTTATTAAAAATTAAATAAATTAAATAATTGTATTAATATTATATATTATTTTATTATAAAATATCTTAAAGCATTATTATATCTTATTAAATCCTTTTTCCCCTTAATTCAATTCGACAACAGAGGCTTGTAAGAAGAATTTAGAGGAAAATGAGAGGAGAGAGAAAAAGAAAGCTAACATTTGGAGGCCATATAATGATTTTTGTCAGTCGGACCTGTTGGAAAATTTGTTTGTCTCACTATAAGGAACGTTTACCCTATTTTTGATTTCAAAGATTTTGTATATTTTATATTTTTTCATTCAAATTTGTATTTTTGTTACGGAAGAACGAAAATAATTTTGTAAGGAACCTATAATATGAGGCTAAGGACTTTGGTCCTTATAGTGGAATATAAATATTGACTGTAGTAATATAATTTTATATTATGTTATTTATATTTATTTGTATTTTCTTGAATGTAATTAGTCAGCTTTGGTTGTTAAAGAATAAAAAAATATAATGGAAAAAAAAAAGAAATACAAATTCTTCCAATTATATTATGGGGGGTGACAATATGAACTTATAATTTCAACATGATGATCTTGATCATGATTGCAGTATGTATGATGCGTATATAAGAGTAAGCATAAAAATATATTGGTTCAACAAATGATTAGCTTTTATGATTCCATTGATGATATCATACAGACCATTTTGTTGTCATTATATTGAATACAATATTAAGTTTTGTATAACCTACAAAGATGTGTTTACTTTATATGTCTACATGTTTCAGGGAAGAGTAAGACATCTGCAAAGTAGATCTAAAGAGTTGCAGTTAGAGACATTTTCTTTTTTATGAGATAATGAATTATTTTGTAATCACGGGTTAAATATATTTTGTTGAAGATGATAAAAAGCCATGATTAATAAAATATTTTGATATGGATAGATCTGAGATACACACACGCACACACACACACACACACACACACATATATATATATATATATATATATATATATATATATATATATATATATATATATATATTATATATATGATTTTTTCTTTTTATATACTGATAATTTTAGTGGCTTTCTTATGAATTAAATGATAAAAACATATTCTCTCTAAGAAAAAATCTTGGGTAACTGAGCTGTCTACACCTGACTCAATATAACTTGTTAGGCTATATAGGTTATGTTAGGTCGGTGTTTGTGGAATTTTAAAAGAGGTTTTAAAAATTTTAATCTTCTTTGGGGAATTTGAGATTAACTTTGAATTTTAATTATGAAATCAAACATCTCATAAAAAAAGGTATGCCACCTCGAGAGGTGGAAATAACGTTTTAAAATGGAGTTCAGATTTAGAATTACAAATTCCATCTCAAATATCATAACTAAATTTAGAAAAGAACTATATATGGCCCCAAAGGGTCAAAGTGAAGTTCGATCAAATATCTAGCTACGATATTTTAGATAAATATCATTAATTTCATATTCGAAGTTTCATCAACAAATGATATATCTTCCCAAAGGAAGAAAATATCATTTATTATCGATCGTTCGAACATCATGATAACGATCGTCGTTGATGTTGATTTTCTTAAAGAAGATTAATTTAAATTTTAAAAATTAATTTTTTTTAAATGATGGGTGTGTGTTCTAAATCTCCTACGAGTGCAAGTCCTCATAGTTAATTACATCATGGGAAGTTAAATTTCCTACAAATACTTTCGATTAAAATAATGACAGAATTTCTGTTTAGAGATTTTCTAGGAGTGATATCAAAGGAGGTGAATTTGAAATCTAAAATGAAAATGGATTAGTTGGATCACTTATTTTTGGAGTCAATGAAGGAGAGGTAGGAGACACTTTAAGATTCTAAAATAATTCAGAAGTATCCCATCCTAATCTAAGTGTTGTGCTTTAAATTTTGGATTGAGAAAATCTTTAATTTGAGTTGAATATTTTATTAAAAATTTGAAATTATATTCTTGGAGGTTGGGGTCTTATGATTAAAAATTTACCCCAGATCTTAAATCTAAAACTGGGCACTGGAGCACAATAGCTCGAACATAGCTAATGCATTACAAAATCTGGACTTACCCTAATCTAGATTAGGGAGCAACTAACCACCTAGTCAATTTAAAATCCATGAGTCTAGTTATTTTATGAAAGAGTGGTAAGGCATTGTTGTTAAAATTTTTGAAAATTGGGACTGATGTCTAGAGCAGATCCTAATTGATCCATTGACTTATGTAGGGTGAAAATACTTGAATCAAATATGATTAAAATTTTAGACTCATTTAATTAGTTTCTAATATAATGCATGTTGATCGATTCGATTGAATGCATAAAATATATATGAAATAATTTTAAAAAGGCTTAAAATTTATTTTTCCCTAGAGATTGCGTAATATTCCCTTGATAGATCCACATTCTCAAAGGTCAGGTGGTCTGCTAGAACCCGCAGGCGGGGAGGTGCTTAACAAGAAAGAGAAGATTTTAATATGCTTATGCCAACTCCCGGCGGTCCTAGGCTTACTTCTTAGATCATTAGAGTTGATATGTTAGCCTGAAGATTTTAATTGATTTAAGTTGAAATTTTTTTTTTAGCGTACCCTTACAAGCCTCTGTATATCCAGGACTAAAACAAAAATGACATGTAATCTTAAAAAAAACTAAGAAAATTAGGAAACCTTAATCACATTCAAATTATATCAAACACATCAATAAATTAAATCGATTAAATAAATATCGATAGGCAAATTGCCTATTTATTACAACCTAGAATTTATATAAATTAAAAGTGGTAGGGCACCACTAACCACAAACCCGGATTCTAATTATATAATCAATGCAAGTTGACTTTGAGTGGGATACTCTTTGTCTTCAACTCCTCATCCTCCTCTTCTTCGGGCTCCTTAGATTTATCATTTCTGGATACCTAAATAAAAAAAAAACTTTTCCCCCGAAGGGGAGGTTATTCTTTTCACTTTGGATACTAAAATGATCCAAACTTGGGATTCCAAATGGAAAGGATCCTCCCTTGAGGGATATCCTTTCTGCTTTGGAATCTATGTTTGGATCTATGTATCCCAACTTAAATGTCTAACTTTTACAAATCTTAACTTTAAATAAATTGCATCAATATAAAATGAAAAATCTAGACTCTTCTGTAGGGTTATCCTAGGCATTTAAAATCAAATAACTCCCAAGTAGTATATATATATCTGTAGTAAGAAGTAAATCACACATGCTCTTATTTATTTGAGGATTAAGCAGTAGAAGCACCTGTAGTATTTATATTTATTATTAATCTAGCCCTTTTTATTACCTTATACGAGCGTAGCCACCTGTAGAAAATCCTCTGAGCAACCATATCATTTCTAACCTAAGGGTATTCTATTTCTAATCATATCAATTTACAGATTACAGTTAAAGTAAGTAAACACTCACATCAATCAATTTTCAATCACAGCATGCAATAAAAACTTAGAAAACTCAACACACAATAGTAAAAGTGAACACCATCCTAGCCTAGATTAGAGTTAGTTGTCCTAGCAAACCATCTAATATGTGTGAGGTAGGCTGTGTGACTTGAATATGTCCTAAACTAGGAAATTTATTGAAGTTATCTAGTGTTCGGGTTTGTTAAAGGTCGAAGGGAAAAATTCAGTTAGAATTCAAATATTGACGTATTAAGATTTATTTGAGGATACATTTTAAAAATTGACTGATCAAATGAATTTAATTAGTTAGAGATTAAAGGATCGATGAATTTTAATTAATTTGATTAATTACTGATTTTAATGGTCAAATTAATTTAGATTTTTTATCAATCGGTTCGTGGCGTTGTCACAATGGGCTCGAGGATCAGACCTCCTTAGGACACTTAGCCCCGCAACTTAAGGTAGTCCAGCCTATAAACTTGGTTGATATAATTAACCTAAGAATTTTAATTTAGTTAAATAATTAAGAGTCATTTAATTTTAAGATTTTATACTCTAATGAATCCGTTCGTGGTGTTGTCATAATGGGCTTAAGGAGCTAGGCCTCCATAGGACACTTAGCCCTATAGCTCAAGATAGTCCATCTTAAAACCTTCATCTTTAGAGTACTTATTATGTATTAAAATATTGGTTAACTAATTTTATTAATTAAGTTATAATTTTCTAGAATTTTTAGCCCATTATTGAATTATTGGAATTATTTAATTATCTTAATTAAAGGGTCAAAATTAACTTTTAAAATTAAAATAATTTCTAAAATTTTAGTATTTTTTTAAATATTAGGCCTTAAGATGAGTAATTAGACTCTAAATTTGCTCAATTTTAAATTTTTTATATTAAGTTATGATTTTTTGAAATTTTGACATAGTTTTGAACTATGGTTGATTGGAGAGTTGACTTTTTGACTTTGACTTAATCTTGGAGGTTTAACATTTTTAGAAAATAGTAGATTTTAATTAGAGTTGAATGGCTTTAATTTTGATTAAATTGGATTTTTCTAGAATTATTTATAATTTTCCAAAGTTTAGGTATTTTTTGGATTTTCTAAAATTGCCCAATTAAGGGGATTTTAAGGTTTTGATCCAAATCAGTCCCAAACCTCTTGAAATCACCCCCAAAGGTCAGGAATGACTTAAGGGGATGTTCCCAAGTATTTAGAGATTTTTTGGAATCTTTTAAATGTTTTTAATTAATTAATCTAATTAATCACCAATTTTCTTAAAAAATTAGATTAATGTTAAATTAGAGATCTGATTATAGGGCTTTTAATTTTCATGAACTAATGATTCAATTATGAGGAAATAAAGACCTAATATGGATTTTTAGGATTTAACATGAATTAGATATGAATTAATTAAGGTTCTAGGTCAAATCTCAGAGCGGATTTTGGGGTTCCTAGTTGGTTGACCAAATGGATTCCATTTCCAATGAAATTTTTACCATGGGATTATCTAATCTCAAGGTCTAATCCCTTTGAATTTGTCCCCAAGTGGAACTCTCTAGGTGGTTAACCAAGCCACCTAAGGCAACATCTAGGTTACCTTCAAAAATTCCTAAGTCACTATCCTTGGCTTGGAGGGGGGATGAAATCAATGGCTCTAAACTCCCTAGACTAAGCATAATTAATACAAAAAAGATAAAATCCTAAATCCCATTGGATAGATCATAAGATCAATTTGAACTTAGGGGTCAAACTATGACCCCAAAGTTTAAATTGAATCAAACATGCCTTTAATCTGGTCAAATAAAGGGGAAATAATTTGGGCATGTCAGAGACATGCCCAAATTCATTTTCCTAAAATCTCAAGCTATGGGGACATCAATTTAACATACAAATGTAATAATACCATAAATATTTAAATTGAAATTGACATTAACAAAGAAATAATTATTGCTTGAGATTATAGGGCTTTTAAAGATCTCCCTGAGATCTTTCCAATGAGCCTAAGAACTCCTAATTTGGTCAAGTGTGGAGGGAGATATGAATTTTTAAAGTTTCATATAATTCTAGAATTTTTAATTCCGGAATTATACAGTTAGCAATATGCTTTACACACGGCGCAATCCGATTGGATAACCAATCATTAGTGCTGACTGTATAACGGTGGGATTAACCGTAGCCATCCGATGGAGAATCGAATGGCTGGGATTAAATCTGAATTGTTGATTGAGATCAACATATCAGATTTCATCTTCAACCTCCCATGGGCGTCCATAACCGTAAACCTTCTCCGACTTGATCCAGGCAATCTCGCTAGTGAACTTCCACGAAATTTCATGGAGAGGATTAGAATGGTAGGGACTTTTAATCTAAATGTGAGATTTCATTGGATTGAAAGTTACTTTCATACTTACCACCATTAGCTAACTAGGAGCTCAGGAAAGGATTATCACATGTGTAGAGAGCCCCAATGAATGGTTTTTTCTATCAAGAAGCTTGAGGGGATGAAGGGGAAGACTTCTCCTTCAGACGTCACGGTCAGAGGACCACCGAAAGTAGGAGTTCGAGCGGGACATGAACCAATTTCATCGGAGCTCACTTGAACCACTGGTCAGATAGGGCTGGGAAGCTGAGGAACGAGAGGAGAATGCTCAGAGAGCTCTGGGGAGGCTTTTCTAAAGCTTGGATGCAAATAAGAAGGCCTGGGTGAGGGAGCCCTATTCAAATGGCTCCTGCAGCCATGGACGACTGGGATGGTGTTGGTGGACGGTCAGATGGCATCCAGGTGGGAGGGGACATCCTCCTAGAGGTCTGTGAGTCTAAAGCCAATGGGTTGAACCACTAGGAAGCCTTGGATAAGGCTCAAGATGGAGGGGACCACCGAAAGCTTCTCCCATTTGCTCCGACCGCTGTCGACCACTAGCTGAGTCAGGGTTAGCTAGAAAGGATGTTGGGAGTCTAGTGAACTCAATGGGAGAGCCAATTAGGCCTGAAATAGCTCGATTGCTAAAATGAGCTCGGGTTAACCCTAACCTATACGGTTTGGGTAAATTTGAGCTCAACCTGGATCAGGCCAACTCATGGAATTGATAGGGAAGGTGTACTGGGCTAAGAGTTACCCAATGCAGGTGCGAATTAAGCTTGAAGTGGATTGTGGAGGAAATGAGCTCATGTCAAAGTGGTTTTGACCACTTTGGGCTAGCCTAGAGGTTGAATCAATTCAACCCAAGGGTTGGGCTGGTTAGGATAGGTGTGTTGGACCTAGGGCCACCTAATGTAGGTGTCAATTTGGATTGGTGAGGCCTATGTTAGAAAATGGCTCAACCCATAGTTGTTTTGACCAATTTGGGTTAGCTTAATTCCTAACCCAAGTTGACCCAAGGGCTGGGTAAACTAGGGAAGGTGAGTTGTGTCATGGGAAACCTAATGCCACCATTGGTTTGATTCAATTTGGCTTAGAGTGGAATTTGGCTCAAGGAAAATCTCTCTTTGGACACTTGGGTCAAGCCAATGGCTAACCCAAGTGGGCCCAAGTCTTGGGTCCTCAAGAGGGGTCTCTTAGGAACCTAAGGGGTCACCGCATAGGATTGGATAGGCTTGGCAAGGCCTTGATCAAAGGGTTTGAATGGGTTAAAGGGTATATATATATATATATATATATATAGTCAAACTTGGTCAACCAAATTGACCTAGGATCAAGGGTTGGGTCCATTGAGTTCAAGTTGATCATATGAACTCAATGGAAGTGGTCCCAAGTCAAGGGGGGGTTCATTTGGTTTGAAATGAGTGTTTAAACCCTTATGGGCTATTTTAATCAACCATGATTGACTTGGTTAATCAGGTCAAACCAAATTGTGGGTTTGGATCCAATATATTCCTAATAATATTTAGGATCCATTGGGATAGATTTTGAAGGTTGATAAAGTTGAACTATGTTGAGTTTTAGGGAAAAGACCAAAAATTCATTTAAAGAGTATTTTAAGCATTTTGACTCCTGGTCAATACTGGGTGAAACTAGGTACAAAAAAGTATAGGCTACTGCTCAACAAAGCATAACAAAGGTCATGGATATGGCTAGAAGGTTTGGAAAGGGTCCCAAGGTCAAATTCTACTAAATGGCAAGTCTAGTGGCATAGGCTATAAATATTTGAAGGTTTTGCGGCTTTTAGAAATAAATTCAATTTTTGGGGCTAAGAGCCTCAGAATGAGCTCAAATTTGGTGGGTTGACTTTGGAGACATAATTAAATAATATTCAATTGATGGACTCCAAATCAGATGTCATTTGATTGGGTTTCAAGGTGGTACAAAAACCACCCAAAGGGGGTTCAGGACCTGGGTCCTTAACCTTGGGATTTGGTTTGGAAACTTGGATTTGGATGGTTGAGTTTAAATCATCCACATCAATGACAATCAAATGAGTGATTGAGATTGATTGGATATGATTTGAAGATTGATTGAAAGTTAGTGGAAAGCTGGACTAGAGATTGAATTGAAAGGTGAAATTGGATTTGATTAGATTTGGATTTGGTTTTGACTGGGACTTATATGATTGAGAAGTTGACACCTTTCAATCATTAGGTCACCAGAAAGAAACTCAGGTAGGTTCTAGTGACCCCATACAAAATTGAGGTCAATAGTCGGGTCATAACAAATGCCATAAAAATTTAGGGCAGTCTAATCTTAAAACACATGGATGCATATTCCCCTTTCCCTTAACTGGATGTACTTAGTAATAATGAACTTTTAAAAATGAGTATAATGGCATCATAGCCCACTTCAAAACCTGCCTAATAGCCTATGGCTACTAGTAGAAAATGGAAAGGATTATAATGAGACTTTTAATTTAGTAGCCAAGATTTTTAATTTAGTAGCCTAAACGTCAACTATTTGGGTTCTACTCATAATTTCTCTTACTCAGTGATGGACCATCCTCTAACTGGATGTATTTAAAGCCTTTTCATAATCATCTTCAGATAAAGGTGTACATGGATCCGTAATAGCCTTCATTTCATTTCTCTAAAACTTGTAGAATTTAGTCTATAGGAGCGCTATGGTGTTGAGATGAATGGCACCTTTGCTTTGAGCTCTCATGTTTTTAGAGAATTAATTGGGTGCAACAATGCTGGGATTCTAAGCACTGTGCCCTAAGTCTGAATATTTTTTTAATAAAAATATCTAAAACCATTTTCTTAAACCCATCACCAACCATCCCTTCCCCATCCCATCCTTAATTTGGTTGGGAGAGAGGAGAGAGAAAGCTTATTCCAAATTATTTTTATCTGTTGCTCTAGTTGGAAAAAGTATTCTAATAATGATAGGTAACCTGAATCTTAATTTTATTTTCAATGATTTGATTTCTCAAATTTTATCTCTCCTAAAATTGATTAAAATGTAATATTTTTTATTTTATTATTTTTTAACATATAACTTTTGATATGTGGTAGATATCATCATTATGAGCATTTTGACTAGTTAATATTGAAATTTTGCTAGTTGATTTTGTTTATATATCATTCTAATTGAAACGAATAGAATGATATTAAATATTAAATAATTATGAATGAATATACTATTTTAGAAATGAAATATATGATATGTATACATTCACTATTCACCTAGTCAAATATATACTTTTGGCATATTATTGACATACTAGTGAGTATAATGATAGTTGCATTGAATGTATATAATAATTGATATTATGCTCTATATAATATGAAATGTGTGTAAAGATAAGAAAGACTGGCTAGAAATAACTAACTAATTTAGGTTGGTTAGAGAAATATTACCATATATAGAAGGGTAGGCTTATGGGCTTTCCTTTGAATGATGTTTGTGGTGTAATCCTAAATAATAAAAAAAGGAGGTATAAGAAGACTGACTGATATGATACACCGATGGACATGAAGAAATGAATTCTTACGTGAAAGACATCTAGCTGGTGATATGTGATATGAGACTTATTCTTGGGAACATGACTAATATGATTGATACTGATTTCTATAGGGTTTCCCTATAGGACTAAATACAGGAAAAAATATCAGTGGCAACCATATGTCCTAACTTGTTTATAGTGCTTGCACATGCATCTGACATGAACACATATGATAAATTAAATAAATGAAATATATGATATGTCATACACATAATATATGATATGACTGATAAGATTGATATAGGGGTATATGTACACATGAACTATATGATATATATGATGTATTGCATATAATAGGAATACATGATATGCATTGCACATGAAATTGATATGGTATGATACATGTATACTTATACAGACATATGACACTATAGATAAGGATGATATGATTAATAAGTTGAAACTTGATACATTGCTTTTGATCAGAATATGAAATATATATATATATATATATATATATATATATATATATATATATATATACAATTATAACAGAATGGTATAGGAGATGACAGAACAAAACCTACTAAACTTCATGTTACTACTGATAACTAATTATGAATTATATTGCTTATAATAATTTTCATTGTTTATATGAAATGAAATTATATATTGACTGCTTACATGTCATAATTTAGTTCATATCAACTGTTACATGTTCTTACAGCTATATGACTACACTGCTTTGGATTGAATAATTATATGCATATTGTTCTTATTATCGTGCATTGATTGTAGTTGTAAGTTTTGGTAACTTACTGAGCTGTTAGCTCATTCAGTGGTTTTACATGTTTTTAAAAAAGGGTTAGAATTTAGTAGAGTGATATAGATCAGGCTTTTTGAGTTTTGTTTTATTTTCTATATTTTGGGTTATTCTTTTGTGATCATAAGTAGAAAGATAGGCTGATATAGTGATTGATCTCCTGGCTATTATAAATGAATTTTAAAGAATGAATACAGTTGTATATTTTAATAAATGGATATGATTCATAATTTCTTTCATTAATTTTATTTAATTAAAAAAATTAGAAGCTCTGATAGTCTAATTAAGGGATAGAATAGACAATTATTCTAAAATTTAATCTTATGCCATGACAGGCTCAACCTTCTAGCTTTCATGAACCCTTATGTCCACATCACATGTGAACCCTCAACAGAGGCATGAATGGCCTTAAGCAAGCTCCTTGATAGTGTTTCATAAATTTCTCTAACCATTTTTAATCCCTCAGCTTCAAATTTAGTATAACCCAGCTGATCTATATACACAATAGTAACAACTTCTACATTTTAATCTCTATTACCTAGCAACATTCCCACAATCACATTTAACCTCCTAAACACCTTCATAGTTACTGTAATATGAAAAATCTGGGCTAGTTTTCCTAATTCCTAGGCCTTCAAGCTTAGAAAACTTCATGCATAATATGTTTCTCATAGTTCTCTAATGCATCAGTGATATTACAATGTGCTATTGTGCAAAACTTCAAAGTCAATCCAACTTTGGCCTCTATCAATGATCCAACTACATCCAATACAACTGCCTTTGATGATCTAGTACTATATTATTATTTTGTTTGTTCCCTATATGCTTAATTATTCCTTAACTTGATCTCTCATTCACAGTCTATTGGCATGTCAATGCATGCAAAATCCACTCAATCTCAATTTTCAACTCTTTAAGATAATACTTCATGACATTAGCAGCAAACTTTACTCTTCAGCATACCGATACACTAGGATTACTCCAAACTGAAAGCATATGCTAATTTTGACTGGTTGGTGATCCACAAGATAAAAAATCTATCATAGGATGTTGTACATTTCTAGGCTAAATTCTCATCTCTTTGTGTCTAAAACAACAATCAATTATAGTACATTCTTAAATAAAGGTTGAGCATTGTGCATATTTTCAAATAGCAACATACCTCATGTGGTTTCACGTTCTTCTCATGGACCTTGATATTCTCCTCTCCACATAAACACTATTATACTATGATAACATCTTTCTTATGGCCATGGCCAACAACCCAATTTTTCATGCATAAAAAAATACATAGATGTCAATCATCAATTCATACGAGACTGCATGAAATCCTCTCCATTATTGATGGCCATCATAGTGCCTCCCAGTAATAAATAGCAGACATCTTTACTAATTTATTATCTGGTTCCAATTTTACATTGCTTCCAATTTTACATGGCTTCGAACTAAGTTAACAATCCAACTAGGCTTCTTAACTTAAGATTTGCTGGTGGTACTACTCCACACTCATATACTAGCTACAACTAGGGGTGTCAAAACAGATTAACGTGTTAAGTTCAGATCTGATTCAAAATTGACCTGACTTGAATCTAATCAACTCGAACCCCAACTCGTTTAATAAACGAGTCAAAGACTCCGACTGGTAGCAACCTGAATGATCCTAATCCAACCCGTTAACTCGTTTTGGTTTAATTTTTTTATAACTTATTAAATATAAAGTTTAGGATATTTGATAAAAATTAAGAAGATTATATCTTTAAGTAAAAAATTATTGAAAATAAATTAAACGGGTCATTTTCGAGTAAAAAATGGGTTGGCCGGTCAACCCAATCACGACCCATTTAATAAAAGGGTGAAATACTCAACTCAAACTTGACCCGTTTATTAAATGGTTCAAGTCAAACCCAAATTTTCTAGTTGGGTTCGTGGGTCGGATCATTTTTTGACACCCCTAGCTACAAATCACAAATTAAATTACAACTCTCTAAGTGATCTCTTTCCTTAAGTCATGTGATCAAAAAAATGATGTGGGGTAGGGGTGTCAATATTTGATACGACCCGAAAATCCGACCCAAACCCGACTCAAAAATTTTAGGTTAGGATAACAACTCTAATATCTCAACACCCATTTCCACAATAAGATATATTTGTTATAGTTCACATATACGCTAATTCCTTCTTCAGTTACTGTGAATGATATCATTTGTAATATTCAACTTATATTAGCGAAATCATTTCAACTCAGTTAGACCTCTAATTTTTCCCTTTTCACAAATTTTCAAATGAAAACAAAAAAAAATCTCGTTTAATAAATTAATATTATAAATTTGTCTGTTTCTAAAATTTTATTTATTATTAAGAAAAAAACTCTTGTTCTACTTTTGCAGAAGTTTCAACATGCAAATAAAGTGTTTGAAAAAATTAGTAAACTCAACAGAAACATCAGTATGAGAAGCCAATTTGACCTCTCCAACTTTGATGCAATGAATATAGCTGGATTTCTTCCTTGTTAGCAATTCTATTATATATATAAGAAAATTATTATAAAAAATAATAATGCAGAGTTTTTTCTGATATAACTATCATACAAAAACTACTATGAAATATAATTGAAAAGCAGTGGATGAATAATATTTAGTAATTTATATTGAGAAAGAAATATTTGATTATATTAATAATAAAATAATCATTAAATTTTATTAGAATATATATAGCAGATATTATAAATTATAAGTTTTTTCATCTTATATTTTATCTTTTTAAAACAATAATTACAAATAAACTTTTTTTAAGCTGCCAATGTTAGCCTCAAAGTTGGATAAGAAAATATGAGATCATATTTAAAAAAAATTAATTTATGACCCCACTGAAAAAAATCTTAGGCTCTGCCACTTATAACCAGAGTTTTCTCCTTATTAGAAGATAAATAATTTCAACAATTGCTGTAAAAAATTATAAAAAAAATAATAAATTAGAAGATAAATAATAAAAAAATCACTTAATTAAGAAGAAAATAAAATATATAAATTTTAGTAGAACCATTATTGATTATTTGTGATAATTGGTTTTTTTAAGTATTTAATTTTCATTAATTATACCATTGAAATAATTCAGAACTACCATCGCTTAATTAAAATGATTGGCTTTATCAAATGACAAATAGAATTGTTGAATGTTATAATATTTATGATAATAAAAAAGGAAGATTTATTAACTTAATTTTGATGGAGAATTTCACACAATCAATTTAGTAAAATGCAATGCAAGGAGGGTGAAATTTTTTTTTATGTTAAGATATGGTAAGAGGAGAAATCATCATAGATCTATAAGCTTAATTTAATTGATTATCATATTTGTAGTTCTCAGATTATGGAGGGTCATCTTTTACCAATTTTAAAGAAGAGATAGATTTGGACACTAAAGGGCATCAAATAATGATGGGTGTTATGTAACATAGATTGCATCATTATTATAATGTTGACGAGCATTTGTTAATGTGAAGAACTAAAACTCCTACTTGTTTGAATTAGTGTAGGCTCAAGAAGTTGGGTGAGGGATGATGGTAGTGACCTTATGGTGATTGGATAACAACTACTGTTGATGTGATGTCTTTGATCAATAATTGAAGGGTGACAATTCAAAGTTCTCAACACCAAAAGTGTAATGGAGTTAATGTATGATCTAATCATTTGAAACAATTATAACAATATTCACCGATAAAATTTAATGCCATAAAAATGGACATTATGATCCATAAACTTATAATATCAAAATATTCATTATTCATATATCCAAAAAGCATATCAATACAATAAACAGCTAGAGAGAGAGAGAGAGAGAGAGAGAGAGAGAGAGAGGAACACATCATAGAAATAACTCCAACTACTAGTAAGTATGAGTTGCAAAGTATCCCTCATAATTTGAGAAGATGTTGCTAATATTTTTGGTGATGACCATGCACAAAAATCAGCTAAGTTAGTAAAGATGACCACATTATTCTACCTTTTTGGAGATGAGTAAAGCATGAGATTCAGGCGGCGGGTGGGGGTAACAAATAAAAAATGGAGTTTTAGACTAAGAATTGGCATGTAGCTCATTTTGGTCTGTTGGTTGGGTGCCAAGCTATCAACTAAGAGGCCTTGGATTCGAGTCATGCGTATGTGATGTGTGTATGAGTTTATTCTAATTGGCATAAAATCTCCCCACAAAAAGACTAAGAAATAAGAATTGGTCCTCTTCTTTGCAAGTAGGTGGCTGCATTTAGTAGGTTCTTTGTATTTGAGAGAAGAATATTATTGCTAGCATGTTACGTCTGGGAAGAGCAGCTTTTGAAAATTTCATTCAATGAGCCTAGCTTGGTTTGATCCAATATTAATAACCAAGTACCGTCAGTTAAAATAAGCCAGTGTCCATTTAGGCTCCAATACATAGAAAGAGAATAAAATTGGGACTTACGAGGCTTAGGCGATTAAAATTCAATGAACCATAATGAAAGTGAGCTAGTGAATGGTTCGATGTAAAATTAATTGATTGAATCTAGGCCTGATCAATGACTTTCCAATGGCGTTATCAATCTATTTGTACATGGATTTAATGGGTCAACTGGGTTTCATCCTGAGATTGGGCTCAGACCCCATAATTAACTAGAATAACTCTCAATGTATTCAAAAATCACCACAAGGTTACCCAAAACTGACGCTAATTAGAGTTGAATGGATTGGATTAGAACAAACAAACATATATAGGCTCAATCAATTGGGCTGGGTGACGCAATTAGGAGAATGATTATTTACTAGGCCGACCTGACATTTTCCCTAATTGAACAAGTGAGCTCAATTGGGGCTTGAAAAGTCTACTTATGCGAGCCAAATTAGCTTGATTTGTGCCCAATTAGTTCTTTTGAGGCTATACTAAGCTAAAGGATCAAATTGATTTAGTTATTGAGCATGAAAAAAAGTTGAGTGGGTCAATTGATTTGAGAAAACTTAATTAACACTAGGCAAATCAGTGTCATTACCAATTGTTTTATTAGTCGAATGGTATCATGCCAAATCAATTAAGACTTGGAGCATAAAGTGATAAGACTATTAATTCGACTAATGTCTTACCACACATAATCACACGTAATCAATTAGGGAGTCCGGTGAATTAGTTGGCTTAGTCGATGAGTTGGCGTAGTGGTAGACAAGATAATATTTTCATGCGAACTTTTCTCCTCTAAAGAAGAAAATGAGTATTCAATTATCTTCAAATTCTATCTTAAAATATTAAAAAAATGCATACCACAGTATTTAATGATTTTAAATCCAATAATCACAATTATTTAAGTATGTTTTTAAAGCTTAAGAAAAGAAATCTTATGCCAAATAATTACTATATTAATAGCAAACTCACAAACAAACAAACCCTTCCTTCTCCTCCTTGTGGTTGAAGGAAAGGCATAAAAGACCAGTAAAGTTGGTTCCTAGCAAAGTCACAGCCTTACAGGAGAATAGCAGCAGAGCTTTGTTAGAAGCCTCTGCTAATTTAAGCGCTTACATATATATATATATATATATATATATTTCCACAACCTAATAAATTTGAAGTAAAATCATCAAAGGAAAACATCTGAAGGCAGCCATTGTGCAGCTTTGTTCACGAAGCAAGCACATGGAGGTCTTCTTATCAGTTTGGATTTTTAATGCAGACTTGTTATCTTATTTGCAGCAGTTACATAGGAACCTGTCAACAAAAACAAAAGAGTGGTCTCGCACTGAGAGCATCATAAAATATTCAAATTTAAAAGACACAGAAGACCGTAGAAGTTGGAAAGCAAAAGTAAATAGTCGGCAGTAATGAGTAAAAAGATGATTATGGCATGAAATTGTAAAAGATTTTGAAAGAATTTGGAAGATTGATTATATTGAAAGAATAACATCCATGTATTAGTAAATTAGAGCATTTCATGCTTGTTTATATAATTAAAAAATATTATATATTGATTTTTTTTGAATATTTAATATAAATTAAATTAAAAGAAAATATAAATACGCTCATATCATATACGCAAGACTCGAACTCACAGACCCACTAGTCGGTAGTCAAATCTCTCAATCAACAGACCAAGATAATTTACTCGCCCGACTAAAATAATACTCGCTAAACTTTATTCATTTAGAGCTAGCGAAAAAGAAAAGCCAAAATCAAAAGGAATAGACAATCAGAATTTTTGAAGTCAATCCTAAATATTTAAATAAAATTTATAAAGCACTAAAAAAAAAATTGCTGAGTAGATATCTGATTTGAATCAGTTAAACTATAAACAAGTACCTGTTACACAGAAGACTTTCGTAATACAGACGCTGGAAATAGCTTCAGTAGTAAAACGAACCTGAAAAATAAAATAAGAATATGAAAACGAGGTGATGAATTAAAAATACGTATGAGACAAATTTCCCTCAGGCAAAATAATAGTCTTACCTTGCCACCAATCTCCTCTGGTTGCAACATCTGTGTTGGCTGAATCATCCTCCTTATCCTTTTTGCGCTGCATACAATTCAGACAGACGACGCCATCAAATATATCCATATATAGCATGATTTCTCTCTTTCATTTGTTAACTTACATTATAATACGACGAGGAATTATTGGAGGCTGAAGATTCTGGAATGAAGTCATCACGGCCACCGTAATACACAGATGAGCTCATGAGACAGGACTCTGGTAATTCACAAAGATATACAGGACTACTGTACTTCTTGCCTGAGCTCTGGCCTTTACCTGGGCTTCCACGGGAGTTTCCTTCTGAACAAAATAAAAACATTGTGAAATTTTCGAGCTTTCAGCTTCTCAAATATGTAATAAACTGGAGAAATGGGTTCATTGACTCTTTTAGTGGGACCTTAATGATTTAGTACTAATTTGATTCTTATATAAAATGTCAAAAAATTATATAGTCGAAAAATATTTTGATCATTTAGAAAAAAAAAATAGAGGATTAATTTGACCATTATTTTATTTTATTTGAAAATGATTGAAATAAAGAACTAATGATTTATATAATTATATTATATTTATCATAAAATAAATTTGATGAATATAAAGGTTATTCTAATTTTGACTTGGATCCCATTTTTGTCAATAGTTTGTTTGTTAACGGCACCCGTTTTTCAACACAAGCAACGACAAGTGAAAAGTGACCAACCAAAAAGAACTCGAAGAGAAGAGATGCATGAAATTTCCAAGTTTTAATTTGACAAACATTCCATAAGTCTATTAATGATCAAGACCTTTTTTGAATATAAAAAATAAAAAATAAAAAAAAAATCATATCCAAATTTTTGCATTTTTTTAATATAGCCAGTGCTAATTATATAGTTTATTCATAATTTTTTTTAAAGTTTAATAATGGCTCTCAATCTATAGTTTACAGTAACTCATAAAGATTAATTATATTGAACAATGGCATTATCATTATGCTATCGGTTGATTCACCAAAGTCTCCAAAGTAACCTGCAGAGGTATTTGAACCTTAGCAATAGATTTAAAAAAAAAGGGAGAAATCAAAGCCTTCACGTTTGAAATATTTTATATTAATGATAAAATTTTAAGATAAAATTATATTTAAATTGATATTAAGGTATTTTTAAAATAGCTGCAGCATTTTATAAACATACTTGTGAAGCTATTATGAGTAAAATAATATATTTTAAAGCTGTTGTGTTGATTATAAATATATTGTTTAAGTCAAATAACTACTTTCTTAAAGCTATCGCATATGAGCAATTCTAACTGTAAAAAAAATGTCCCATGACAAAAATATTTAGAAATTAGCGAAAAAGTACAAAAAGTAGTAGTTAAAGTAAACTAAGATTACGATCTAAAAATAAAATAGTAAAAAAGTTTCCCAATAGACTCTTGATGTCCAATAATTTCATATGATGATATGTATGATATTACATACATAAATAATACATCATAAACATAAATAACAAAGATAACATAAAAAATAGATAGTTTACCCATAGATAAGTAGCTATAAGTATGTATTTTGAGAGTATAACTTTGTTCATTAAGTAATGCATAAAATTATATCTCACAATCACCATCACCATCATCATCATCATGATCGTTATCATCCTCATCCTCCTCTGAGGGCCGGCTAAAATATCAGAAATTCAAAAGCTAAAATAGATGCAACATTTTGCTAGAAGAATAAAAGAAATAAAAAATATATATTTTTTTTCTGGTCTATAACTCTCTAACTTGGCCCATACTGAAATAATAAGTGCTCAATTAAATCAATCACCTTCCAAACGACATTAGCAACTGTTTCAATATAAATTATTTTAAGGGAAAATAAAACATTCCAAACAAGGACAAAAGAAAATCAATGGCTGTAGCAAAAGCAGGTAGGAAATAGAAACAATTATATAGGCAAATATTTGATATCAAAGCCTCACCTCCCTGTTTTCTCCAAGTACCAGAGAAATCTGAATGAGATGAATCCTTTCCACCTCCCTAAAACAAAAAAAAAGCTAAGAAATACTTATTTTTTAACTTCTTGTAAGATACTAATAATTAAAAAAAACATAATATAGTAGTTAAAGGAAACACTGCAGGATATTTCATGAAGAACGAAAGCAAAATGAAGGAAGACAATGAAATAGCATCATTATTAAATGAAAATCACTACTAACCCTACAGATTCAAATAGAATGAACCAAGCAAAGCAAAAAAAAAAAAAAAAAATCTTATTCATAGCTATTTTACAAAACAGAGTATGTACTATCTTATGCAGGTTGAAACAGAGTAAGTTACCGTTGAGCGAGGCGGAAATATGGAGCTGAGTATATCAGGCTTTGCTTGCTGAGCTGCTTCTCTTCTTGGAACAGTTCATCAACAAATGATTTCTTCCCCTCCATAACTCCTCTCCTTCTCTCTCGCTGTCTCTCTCTTTCTTTGTCTCCTTATAGCTATTATACAGGGTGAAGAAGAAGAAGAAGAAGAAGAGAAGAGAAGAGTTATAAGTCGCTAGTAGTGCTACTTTGCCTCTTCAGCCCGAGCCATGAGCCCTCATTTAAAGCCTTCGACGCCCTCACTTTCTCTCACCACCTCCTCCTTTTCTCTCTCCTCCTCTTCTCTCTCTTCCCCCTATCTTTCTCTCTCCTCTGCTAGTACGCCACAGCTACGCTTAATCCGTTATCTAATTGGATTTCTTAAAATACAGTAAAAAATTCTAAAAGCAATCACTTGTTCATTTTTTACGACTATTCAGATCCTCTGTTTGCAACTTCGCATCTTTCACTCTCTTCTCATGTCTCCATCCATTCCTAGTCATTTTTTGTTTTCTTCTTTTTCACCCATTTTATTCTTATATATTCTAAGGTTTTCTTTTTGTTATTCTTGCCCGGTGAATAAGCGCCATGTGTGCCTAAGGATAGCAGAGTCCCTTAGCTCATCACGCGTGTACTACAAGATAAAAAACGCCCTTAACTCTGTTTCACTCCCCTTTCTCCTCACAAAAATATATAAACCTACCATCCAGAATGTTCAATAATTTGGCATGTGTGAAAGCCATTTGATAATTCATATTACTATGTTAATTCTTCTCGAGGGAAGATGGCTTAAGTCAAAGTATGGGTAGATTCAGTTGGCATATCGCATAGGGCTCCTCTAGTGGAAGGTGACCAAAAAGACTTTAGAGCTTCTAGCCTATCCCCTCTACTGGATTAATTTATTACGAAGGTTTGATGCTGGTTGTTTCTTGTTGGGAGTTTTGACAGATCTGCAATCCACACAACTTGTTCACTTGTAATTAGAGTGCTTAGATAGATTTGGTCTACTAGATGCAGCTTGTTCACTCTATATTCTAGTGCCTCTTCTTCTATTAAACAATCATTCAGCTCTCTCTCTCTCTCTCTCTCTCTCTCTCTCTCTCTCTCTGAAGAGATCTAGAGGCTTCATTACCCTGTTTATCTTTAATTTTTTATTTATTTTCATGATTTATTTCAAAAATTTTGGTTAGTTTTGTTGCGTCCTAAAACATTCGTGGCAGTAGAGAGGAATTATGGTTGGGGTCGATGAAAGAGCAGAAGTCCGACGACGGTCGGGAAGAACTCTGAAGATGATCAACAAGTTTATATTACATTAAATTCAAATTTTAAGATTTTTTGGAAGTTAAGAGTTAGTTTGTACACCAACAAAGGTATAATTGTAAACTTTAGTATTTTCAGTTATATTTACATTTCTAAAGATCAAATATTAAGTATTAGTTACATATTTTTTTAATTTAATATAAAAGTTATTTTTCTGGATAAAACTATATATGATTGACGATAATAAATTCTGCCAAATTTTTATTAAAAAAAATTAGGCGAATTCCTGTAATAATCCAATAAATTGTCAAAAAGTACAATTCTGTTCTTATAAGTTTAATATTTAATAAGTGGGCCATTGGCCCATAATGAAGTTAAATTAACATTTGATAGGGAGAGCCCACCACAGTTGTTTGCTTATTTAGAATTTGGATGTATTTTAAACATAATGTGAAATAAAAATAATATCTTTTGAATATTTAAAATTTATTTTTTGGATTAGTGGAAAGTAAGATGAATCTAATTTTTTATTAACATATTATTTTAATATAAATTTTAAATAGACTTAGAGCATATAACTCTCTTACTAGGCTAATGTGGTTGACGGTGGAGAAGGCAAAGTTGTGGAGATAGAGAGAATCAGAGGGAGAGGACAACACAGCAGGTAATACTGAGAGGTTACGAGTATAGGGAGATAGTGTCAGGTTAAGCCAATGCGTGGATGATGGCTTCATGAATGTTATGATATTATAAATGCGAAGATATCTATATGTCGTAAAATGAGGTTAGTAATGAACATGGTGATGACAAGTTCATGAGTGCTACAACACTACGAGGTGTTGAATTTCCAATTCATCTGAATAAAATGAACTATTTTTAATATTTGAAACCCCTTAGAAAAATATCTTGAATTTGTTTCACTTTTGATCAAACACTCAAAATTTTATTTTGGTATCAATATTAAAAAATTATGCTTTTGAAATGCATTATACTTAAAATAATATAATCAAACAACCTCAAAATACTTGTAATTTAACGAATATTGTAAAAAATTAACATTGACTTATTTTCTTAGGAAAATATGTATTTTTTAATCATTATTTCAACTTACTTGAATATCTATGGATTTTCTTAAATCATAAATATGTGCTAGGGTCACTTAGTAAATTTTCATCAAATTTTCTCTTATCTCTTCGTATCTCTATTTATTTATTGAGTTGTGCTACTTATTAATTTTTTAAGTGCAAGTTGAATATTTATGGAAGGGCAAAGTACAATGAAAAGTAAAAGAGAAAAATTTGTGAATCTTGTGATAAAAAAGTGTATGGGTGGAACAACTTTTCCTTTAAGAGTGGATAAAGTAGGGTTTAAGTGTGAAAAATTTTAGTAGTGAAATGTAAAAGAAATTTTTTTTTTTTCACAATTGCCTACTCTAAATTTTTCTTAGGTCCGCCCCTTAAAAAATGGTGAGGAGGGAGTCAAAGTTCTTATACCTGCTCGAGATTTGTGTGATAATATTTATTTATTTATTATACTAAACTTAGAGTATATTTAAAGGCTTTAAGATTCTGACCAAAATATTAATAGAATTTCTTGGCAATTTTTTTTTTCAAGGAAAAATGATATCCAAAATGATTTTTTTTTTTAAATATGTGCGATAAGTTATAATTGTTTAGTTTGATTTTATAATCTTTAGATATTCAATTTTCTCCTTGACCAATGGACGACCCTATTTTCACTTAAAAAAAAGTTTATTATTATAAAAAAAATTATTAGTACTTATTATAATGCAAGTAATAAGTTGATGCATTATGAGAAAATTGAGGAATCCTAGATCAGTTTTGATTCCCGATCAAAGCTAAAGATCACATATCATTAGTGATTGCTCACCGAATCATTGTTGCTTTATTACCCATCATCCGACCCATCATCATATTTTTGCCAAATCATGTTGATGCATGTTATTAATACCAACATCAACATATTCTATTATCAATAAGTTTGATGCATGCCGTTGACACTTATATCAATATATGCCATCCTTAGCAAGGTAGATGCATAACATTGATACCAAAGTCAAAACACAACATCATTAATAAAGTCAACGTATGCCATCGCCACCAATATCGATGTACATTATCGCCAACAAGATTGATGTAAGCCATTGCACTATTGTTGCAAGCTATCGCTAATAAAGCTAATGCACGTCATCAACACTAACATTGATGTAAGTGATTGCAACAAAGCTTAGGTTCTCCATCACCAATTTGCTTGATGAATGATTTCAGTACCAACATCGTGGTGCGGTATGGCCAATAAGGTTGATGCATGCCATCAATACTAACTTTGATGAGCACTATTACCAATAAATTTGATGCATGTTGTCGACACTAATATGAATGCATGCCATTTAATACGAATAAAGCTAATGCACACCATTGATATCTATTTGAGTCACGCCACTAGTGTCGACGTATATATTTGACATCAACTTTATTGTCTATCACCGCTAAAAAGGGTGATGCATCATATTGACACAAATATGTACACACATCATTGCCAACTAGACTAGTTGTCATTGTTGACATAATACCAGTCATTGATGTTTGCCATTAATATTAACCTCAATGCTTGTAATCACCAACAAGGTTGTCGTTTGATATTACAATCAATCTCAATGCCTGCCAATAACACCAATGTCGATAATAGACATGGTACTAAGGCTTATGTTTATCTTCTTGTTCTTCGATCTTTGGTCTCCATCCTCTAAGAAGAACAACTAAAGTGATCATCAATGATCACTAAAAGATAATTCCAACACTTAAAGCTCCTTTTTTTTTACTATCGACATCCATGTTCATGTCTACTTGATTATATCAATGTCTTTCCTGACTAAAGACCATCTTTTTTAACCTATGGCATACAATAATAAAATTATTTCAACTCTACTAGGTCATGTGATTTCATATTTTTGGGTACATACATCAAAAAGTTTGTGTCTCATATGAATTGCTTTTAATTTATTTTATCTATATGTGTAAGTAAAAATTATTACGTGTTAGAATATTCATTGTAATAGAGAGAGTTAAATATTTTAACTTTATGTACGAAGATTCATCACACATATAGATAAATGATAGTTGAAAGAGATACCAAATTTTTTGCATGAAAAAATTCAAAAAAAAAAAATCATGAGGCCATGCCCAATTAAAGTGATTAACTATACTCTTTACTTCAATATTTAGAGGAGATGAAATTACATGGTATAGAACACATGACTGAACTCAACGAATATGGTGGAGAATACTAGAGGTTTTAAAGGGGGATGATAGTCAAACGATAGAGTTGGTGATAATAATTGGGCATCAATGTTAGATGATAGCGGTTGGGTGATGGCAGCTTGATGATGTCAATCAGGCAACAACGATCAAGCGATGATAGTCACCTGATGGCATTCAAATGATGATGGATATGTGAGAAAAGATGGGGGATGATGGTTGCTAGATGTGATTATCGGGATTAAATATGCCACAAAAAATTATTTTGATCAGGCACTAATCTCAATGCACATTTGAATTAAAGTTCTAAAATTAAATTTAGAACCATATAGACTCCATTTTCAATAAATTTATAATCAAATTGATTACCTCAACATGACAACCCAACAACTCCAAAAATGATCCAATTAGATTCAAAATCTACTCAAATAAAGAGTTTGAAGTATAGTTGAAAATTTTAGATATTAATTGGAGGGCCAAATAATCTTAAAATTTGGAATGTTTATAATCAAATTTAGCATATCTCAATGAGATAAATCCAATAGTCAAAGATGGCATAATCCCAAAAACATTAAGACTCTTAAATGTTAAACAAAAGCTCTATGACCAAGAGAATAAATATGGATAGTTGGATGGAGTATTTTAGATTTTTTCATATTTATGAGGCATGTCACTCTAAAATCTTTAAATAGAGTCTCATCTCTACTTGAAAGGGGACCTGGGCTAGAGATTCAAGAAAGCTCAAAAGGTTTGAAGCATCCCTAAGCTTCCCCGAGCACCACCATCATTAAACCATTGCCAAATCTCCATTATTGAACTATCGCCATTGGACCTTCTTTCAATTAATGTTTGGACTTTGCCTGACTGTTGTGGTTAGATTTCCATCCAACTGCCGTTGTTGGACCATTGCACTCAATCTCATTATGAGACAACACCCGACTAGTGTCCTCAAACCATCATTTGACTACCACCACTGGCTACCTTCTAACCATGGCCCATTAGATTTTCTCCACTTGATTGTCATCGTTGAACCATCATTGCTCAACCATTTATATCAAACCAGACCATCGTTATTGTTGATCACCACCATTTGACTGCCATCGCCTATGGTACTATTTACCATTATTAGGTCACAACCCCTTGACTAAGATTGTTATACCATTATCACCCAACCTTAACTTTCACCCTATACCGACTCCATGATATTGTCCACCAACTCCTGTTACTCATGTAAATTTTCAATTTCCAAATGAAGGGAGGAGCACAACTTTATAATCAGTGCTCATATAATAGAATTATTTCAGTTGAGCCAAGTCTTATGATTTTTTCCTTTCTAGGTTATTCGTATAAAAACTTTGTTGTCACCCATTCTCTTTTCATTTATCTATTTATGTGCTGGACCCTTCGTATAATACTAAATCACAAAATTCTCCTACTCTACTACCCTTAATTTTCTAGCCTGCAACTACAAGCTCTCTAAATATTTAGTCAAGTCCAAGTTCTCCTTCATGTGATGAATATAAGTTTATTTATAATTTTTTAAAGTGTAATTTTGATAGATTTAACCAAAATATTTAAAACATTCTATCTAATAGCTTATATTGATTACCTTTATCATAGACCATTCTTTTAGCATATGAGTCTCTTAATGACTCAAAACTGAGTGATTTTGTAGTCGTTGCACTTCTCTTATCAAGTACATGCTTTAATTATAAGCATACAAGGTTTAAAATCATTTAAATTTTAATTAATATCCTACATAAAACTTTCAACTATATTTCAAATACTTAGCACAACAACAACAACAACATTAAGCCTTTATCCCACTACGTGGGGTCGGCTACATGAATCCCTTTTTTTTTCATTACATCTTAAGAGTCAAATTCTCATTTAAATCGAATAAGAAAATGCCATTTCTAATATTTCCTAACCAAATCTTTTTAGGCCAACATTTACCTTTCTTAACATAAGCCAAATACATCTACTCTCCTAATTAGGTCATCGGTGAGACATCTCTAGAATTAGTATACAATTCTACCTATTCTTTCTCAACTTGATTTGAGGTAATCAACTAAATTTTTTGCATTTAGAACTCTTATATATATGTCTGAGCATGTTTTGCATGCATGTGAGAGTCTACAAGTATTCTGAAGTATATCATAAGGTTTGTTTATTTGTTCTAAAAATTTGAAATTCCCCCCTACAACAACGTGGCCCTAGGGTTGGCACCGCCGTGACACTAAGCTCTCTAAGATTTTGGAAATTAATTCATGCCACAGAGTTGTAAGCTCCCAGAGGGAGAGCTACGATGATCACACAGATGGGCGTTGTGATGCTAGGCTAAAATGTTATATTAAAAATATCATTTTAAACTATTTGATTCATTCCATTTTCCTTAAAGCTGCCAGTAAGAGAAAGAGAGAAGGAATTCTAGAAAGTGAAATTCTATTTCAGACTGCTTCGGGTCATTTTTAGTAGTCTTCCTAGTTCTAAAAATTGTCCTGCTTGAGATAGGTTGTATCTTATCTCAGTTTTTAAAAATAGTAATTTCTAAATTTTTTGATTTAATTTATAATTTTGTTAGCAAAAATGGGGATAACTTGTTATTTATGAAATTTTCATCGTGTAACTTTCTATATGTTATAGATATGACATTTTTGAATATTATATATATTTTTTAAAAATTCACTAGTTAAATTGAAAATTGGGATTTTTTTTGGCAAATTAGAAATTGTTCTAGTTTCAAAAATAATGCTATAGTATAAATAAATTTTTAAAAGAATGTTTTGAATAATCTCTAAAAATTCAGTTATATTTTGAAATAGTGCATTTCTTCCTAGTAGTACATTCCGCTGCCTTCCTTTAAAGCATTATGTTAAGGTCTGAAATGGATATATTTACACTTCCTTTACTACAATGCAATGGATTATATACTTATTTGATTGAAATATATTATTTTGAGGAGAACTGGTGTAGGTGAAGGAAGTTCAGATCTAGTGCCAAATGCACATTCTAGTGCCGAGGCACATTTTGGTATTTTATACACACTTTATGTATTGGGGGTATAAGGGTTAGAATTCTTTAAATTATATCTTATGGGAGGCATAAGGGTCAGAATTCTTTAAATTTTATATGATATAAAGTATTTTTTTATTTCTTTTCCTAGCACTATTAGTTCTAATATTATTTAAAAGTTTGTTAGTTTGATAGCCCAACAGATGGGTGATGAATATAGTAGGATCCTAATGTTTGATCTGATGATGTAGACTGACATTTACAGATATTATTAAGGATTAAGCCTCCAAGGTTAATAGTAAGCTATTGAGCTCAAAGAGGCAGAGAATTGGTTGAGGAGATTGGAGAAGATGTTTGACGATATGCATTATCCTCCTAAGAGGAAGGTTCCTTTGATAGTTTTTTTGTTATATGGAGCGGCAGAGCATTGGTGGATGGGCCACCAGGAGGAGAAATTTCCAGGGAGATTGAAC
The DNA here is from genome assembly GCA_019925795.1 of Dendrobium chrysotoxum. Lineage (NCBI taxonomy): Eukaryota > Viridiplantae > Streptophyta > Magnoliopsida > Asparagales > Orchidaceae > Dendrobium > Dendrobium chrysotoxum. The sequence continues at coordinate 13,836,077 of CM034302.1, forward strand.
TACCTGATTAACTGGGAGGACTTCACTGATGTATTCGGAGCATGGTTTATACCCCTTATACACGCTAGTAGATGCATGAGACTTTTATGAGGATGGTTTAGTGGAGCTAGATTGTAATGCAGAATGAGGTAGAGTTTTTATTTTATTTTAGATAGATATGCTCTGTAGTTGGTTAGTACTCTTGAGGAGAAGTGTTATAGGTTTCTGAGAGGGCTCCAAGATAGTTTAAGGCAACCACAAGTCCCATTCCATATCTTTGATTTCATCGAGTTAGTAGAGTAAGCCCCTTTGATAAATAATGATATGATAGCTACTTAACAATTGTGGACTACTAGTAAGAAGAGGTTTGGTTGTGAGACTTCTAGTAGTGGATACTCTATGAAGAGGAGAAGGTTTGGACTCCTTGAGTCCAAGAGTGGTAGTCAGTATGTGTCTGTGATAGTAATAACATAAACAGTTTTGGTTCTATTAGTGGGTCACTGATAGTGGTGTCAATCATTGACCCAACTCGAACCCAATCCAAAAAATTTAGATTTGGGTTGACCCATTTAATAAATGGGTCGGGTTCGGGTTCCTTTGTATGTCTCGTTTAAAAAATTGGGTCAGGTTTGGGTCAATTTGCTAACCCGAAACTGATCCAGATCTGACCCGAGTTCTAAATTGCACCCACCTTTCCAGCTTCTTACACTCCACTACAACTGTCGCACCATACTTGCACAGGCAGGGCAGCAGCACTTGTATCGCCCGCACGTGCATCGTCTATGCTTGCTTCACTCGAGGCCCTACGCTCACCCTGTAGGCTTACATATGCTGTCGCAACCTCGCACCCACGCTCGCACCCGACAGTCTTGCAACACATTTTGAGTGATTTGGAGAAATTTGATAGGAAGTGGAGGTTTAGTCTGATTTTGTTATCCATTTTTGAGTTCAATGTCATTATGAGTATGGACTGGTTGAGTTAGTATGAAGATCAAATTGATTGTTTAAAGAAGAAAGTCACATTATTTCTTGGCAGTGAGAGTTGCTTATTTCAGAGAGTTAGGGAAGTTTTATCTTGCTTAATTTCTGTTGTGCGAATAGATAAACTATAAGTTCTAGTTCTCTTTTTAATATCCTGATAGTACTAGAGTTTTTGGATATTTTTCCTGAGGAGTTAGTGAGTCTGCCTCCGGACAGAGACATTAAGTTCTATATTGGGTACAGCTTTGATATCCAAGGCTTCATATAGAATGATACATAATAAACTTCATGAGTTAAAAGTATAAATTCAAGAGTTAGCAGATAGGGATTTACTTATCCTAATATGTCCCCATGAGGAGTACTTGTTCTATTTGTGAAAAGAAGGATGGTGTGATGCATATGTACATCGATTATAGAGAACTAAATAAGGTTACTATTAAGAACAAGTATCATCTACCAAGAATCGATAATTATTTAACATGCTTTTCAAATCCTCTATATTTTTAAGATCAACTTGAGATCTGGATACTATAAGTAAAAAGTAAGAGGAGAAGATGGGATGAAGATTGCTTTTTATACTTAGTATTAATATTATAAGTTCTTAGTCATGCCTTTTAGTGTGCCTAACACACCAATAATTTTCATGGATCTGATGAATATGGTATTTTGAGAATATTTAAATCAATTTGCAATCATTTTAATAGATGATATTTTAGTTTATTTAGCAGTTAAGAAAGATCATACTGGACATCTGCAGATTATGTTAAAGATGTTGAGGCAGCATAAGATGTACACCAAATTATCTAAATGTGAGGTTTGGCTGAAGAGTACTTCTTTTTTAAGGCATATGGTGAGTAGTACATATATTTATGTAGATCTCTAGAAGGTTCAGACTGTTGTTGATTGGCTAAGGCCTACTAATGTATCTGAGGTACATCTTTTTAGGTATGATCGATTGTTACAGGAAGTTTATGGAAAGATTTTTCCAAATTTCTACACCGCTGGCGAGATTGACTTAGAAGTCAGTAACTTTCATCTGGACATCTAGTTGTGAGGGTAGATTTCAGGAGTTGGAGGAATGCTTCACTTCTGCTTCTATTTGGAGTATTCCATTTGGTACTGAAGGAATTTAGGTACAGAATATTTGAAGCTTATTGCTCAAATCAAGTTGAGTAAGAAATTTGATCTAGGAGTATCTGATTCTAGTGTTATCTTTTACAAGAATAGATAATGGGTTCCTATTTTTGAAAAATTTGAGGCAAGAAATTCTACACGAGGCTTATTATTCTAGTTATACTATTCACCTAAGAAGCAACAAAATATATAATGATATGAAAGATATGTTAAGGATGTTACTAAAAATATCCTTTTGATCAAAGACAGACTAAATGTTGTGCAAGATAGGCATAAGCAGCATTACATTGCCAAACACCGAGAAGTAGAGGTTCAAGTGGGAGACTTCATATACGTGAACATCAAGCCAATGAAAGGCATTAGAATATTTGGGATTCTTGCTTATGATGTTAAAATTTTAAGGAATAAACAAATTCCAATGGAAGAATAGAATGGAAGAGAGGCTACTTGGAAGAAGGAATCTGAGATGAGGCAATTATATCCTAGTCTATTTTGGTAATCTGGGTACTAAGATATCGATGATAATATTTTGCTAAGGAGAGGAGAGTTATGACACCTCCAGAATCAGTATATGGTTCTACCTATTTTGGCCCAACCTGATTTGAGATAATCCATTAAAATTTTGCATTTAAAACTCTTATGCATGTGTCTGAGTATATTTTGTATGCATATAAAAGTCTGTATATATTCTGAAGCGTATCCTAGGGGTCTGTTTACATGTTTTGGAAATATAAAATTTTCCCTTTGGGGTACTACGACGCTAGTGTTGACACCGCCGTGGCTTTGAGCTCTATGAATTTTTGGAAATTAATTCATATTGCCACACTGGGGGTAATGCTGTGATTTTGTATGCTCCCAGAGAGAGCGCTGCATTGCTTCCTCAATTGGGCGCTGCGACGCTAGACCAAAATTTTATATTCAAAGTATCATTTTTTTTCACTATTTGATTCATTACATTTCCCTCAAATTTGCTAGCTAGAGAGAAAAAAAGGAGTTTTAGAGAGAGAAAGTTTATTTCAGATTGCTTCGGGTTATTTTCAGCAGTCGACCCAGTTCTTAAAATTTTCCGGCTCGAGATATGTTGCATTTTGCCTATCTTAATTTTCAAAAAAAAAAAAAATTCCAAAATTTTTTGATTTAATTTATATTTTTGTTAGCAAAAAATGGGAATAACTTGTTATTTGTAAAATTTTAACTGTATAATTTTCTATATGTTGTAGAGAGTTTTACAAATTTAGGTATTTTTCTAAAAAAATTTCACTTGATAAATTAGAAAATGAGAGGTTTTTACAAATAAGAAATTATTTTTGTTTCTGAAAATATTGTTGTAGTGCAATATTAAAGTTTTAAGACAATACTTTGAATAATTCTTGATAATTTGGTTATATTCTGAAATAGTGCATTTTTGCTTAGTAGTATATTTTGCTTCCTACCCTTAAAACATTCTATTAATTTTTGAAATGAGTCTATTTATACTTCATTTTCTACAATATAATGAATTATATACTTATTTGATTAAAATGTGTGATTCCAAGGAGATCTGATATGGGTGGAGTAGTTTAGATCTGGTGCCAAATGCAAATTCTGATGTCGAGGGTACATTCTAGTGCTATATGCACACTCTATTTATTGGGAGTCATAAGGGTCAAAAATCTGAATTCTGTATGATTGGAAGCATAAGGGTCAGAATTCTCTGAATTCTATTAGATGAGAGGCATAAGGGTCAGAATTCTTTAAATTCTATTTGATATAAAGTATTTATTTATTTCTTTTTCTAGCACTATTATTTGAATTTTTATGACTGTAATTACTATTCTGTTTTGCACAGTAATTTCTTATATCACTTTTAAATATTTCATTAAATGCTTGATAAAGGATTTAATTGAAAGTTTAGATTGGTAAATGTGGCTTATTGAGTTGTGTTAGCTCAAAGTTATCCTATCTTCTATTTTCATGGCCTGGAAAAGGAAAAGAGCATGTTAAGTAGTAATTTCCAAGATCTGATTTGAGTCTGTATAAGTTTTTTTTTTTTTTTGAATTTTTATACAATCATGACTAATTATTTAACTTGCTCTATTCTATATCCAATAATTTTTTCAGACTTCATTTTCTTTAAAGCCTCTCTAACTTCGATTTTTATTAATACGACTATAAAAGCAAAAATATCTATTTTCATTGAGGGTACAGCCAAAGTCACCAAATTTAATTATATTCTCGCAAAGCTTTATTAAAAGCTTATTGAAATATCTCATCTACCTTTATTGAATATCCTTTTCTAATAAAACACCTTTTGATCCTCATCTTTAATAAACTTCACTTGAACTAAGCCTTCTCCCATCTCTTTTTTTAGTTGACTTATATATACATTTTTTGCCCTCCTTAATATCTAATATATTATATAAATTTATTAAAGTTAAACCCTTTGCATTACATATTGCTTTCTTAGATTCCTTACAAGCTCCTTTATATCTTTCCCAATTTTTTGAGCTTTTATATCTAGACCACTTTTTATAATACATCTTCTTATTTTGATTTTTTTTTTTTTGCATATTTTGATTTAACCACCAACTATTTTTACTATTAAAAGTTTTTTCTTTTTGATACTCTAAGCATATCCTTTACAACATTCTTAATATCATTAGCTATTTTGTTTCCTATATAATATTAACTTTATCATGCACAGTTAAGATCTTAATATCTTGAATTTTAGTCTCAAAAATATTTTTAGTATTACTTTTTAAATGCCCCTCATCTAATCCTAGGATAATATTTTACTTGATTTTTTAGATTCTGCCCCTTCATCTTAAATTTCAAAACTAATAAGTGATGCTGGGTACCTAAACTTTCACTATGAATAACTTTACAATATTTATAATCAAAACGAATTATTTTTCTTTTAAGAAAATAATCAATCTGAGTTTTACAATATCCATTCTTATAAGTGATGATATGCTCATCTCTTTTTTCAAATAAGGTATCAACAATTTTATTAATTTCTACAACATTATCCTTCAAATTCTTATCTATAATCACACATACATTATTTCTAATACGACTTCTACTTAAATATCATAATATAAATCCAAAACAATCAATCACCTCAACCTTCTCTCTAATTCATTTAGTTTTCAAAATACATAAAATATTTATCTTCCTATGAATCATAATATCTATTAATTTCATTAATTTACTTATAAAAAAACCTATTTTTCAAATTTCTATCTTAATGCTAATTTGAAATACTTAGCAGATAAAAACTAAATTATTTTTGGACAAGAGTAGTAGGTGGGCTTACTGATAGATTGGCAATATACACATAGACAAAATGGACCACAAATAGTGATGATAGTGACGTGGCATTAAAATATACAAATGACGTCAGATATTTTTCGTGTTATCCATGGAAGCTTCCATTTTAAGAAACGGGTCCCGATTAAGTTATTTGATCGAGCTCAGTCTAGGGGGGATGAACAATGAGCTGTTAAAGCATGGTAAGGCCACAACGCCTCCTTCTAGCCATTCCTATATTATTTATTACACTGAAAGCCAAATGTATTTCAGAACTAATTTACACGCAAACAAATAAATAAATAAATAAATAAATAAATAAATATGCTTTATAGATCTGTGGAGTACCTCAATGCAATAATGTGGTCGACTAAAATTATAAGAAAAATATTAGGAACTCTTTTTATTATAAATATAAAATAAATGATAAAAGAAAAAGATATTTAATACAAATATATATAACGTTTAGATATAAGATAATTATTTCATGTTTTTTAATTAGAAAATTGACACTCAAATTATTTTTTTTTTTAAAGGAAATTATTTTAAATTTATTTTTTTTAAAATGGATTTATTATTTATCTTATGAGATAACAAGGTGTTAGTAGCTTCTGATGTGATATGCTTGCATGCATTGGAATAGATCAAGCTTTTATATTAGGTGTAATCATTATAAAAAAGTAAGTTTTTTTTAAGATAGTTTTCTTACTATTTTTTAAAATGGCTTTTAGTTAAAAAAATTTTAATTAAAAAAATTTTTATACTAAAAAATTATTTTAAAAAGTAGCAAAATAATTATCCCAGTTGAAGTTTAAATAAGAGTAGCAGGCAGCACACAACATTATTGTGTGTAACAAAAAATTAAAAAAAATAGTAATAATTTAGGGACCTCATAAGGAGGTTTGTCAATCACGGCCTTAAGGGGATGATCAATGACGGCTTGAATGTAAGTCTTTGTTTAGGACGGTTTTCTTACTGTTTCTTAAAGCAGCTTTCTAGTAAAGAAACTAAAATTTTTATAATCAAAAGTTGCTTTAAGAAGCAGTAACAAAGATGCCCCAGACGAAGCATAAGACCTCGAAAGTATGATTGAATTGCCGAGCATAAGTCATGATGAGAGCTCATATGGCATACTTGTATATTAAAAAATAAAGATAAAATGGAATTGAAAGACATTTTTGAACGTGCATAAAAGAAAAAGAGGGATAATATATTGTCATAAAATTCTTTATAATATGAAGCTTTTGTCAAAAGATTTACTGTATTTTGACCCATTTTTAATCATGAAATTTTGACATAAATTTTTTTTTGAAAATTATATAAGAACAAATAGCACAAAGAATATGAAAACTATATATCTTTATCTATTATTTATTATTTATTAATTTTCTTTTTCTCCCTCGTTTTCCTTTATTCTCAATAGAATATCACAGTACCTAATATCTTTGTTTTCTCTAAGAATAAATAAAAAAGGCTTGCGTGTAAAGAGATGCAAAGCTAGCCAGCTTGTTCCACGTACGTTTCAGTTTGATGAATGAGGTTGGTATGCTGAGGTAAACGATACTCCACTTTTCTATGGAGTTCACACACCACCACCTTGAACCAAAAAGGATCCAATCACAGCCTTTTATTTTTTCCATTTTTTTTGAAAGTACCTCTGATTTTTTTATTTATTAAAGTGAAATAGCTTTAAACACTTTAACTTTGGAGTTAGAACTTCTATCACATTGGAAAAAAAAAAAAAAAAAAATAATGACCTACTTTCACTATCAAAGAAATTGGACAAACATCACTTGCAACTGATGATTTGAAAATTGCTTCTAATTTTAGCTATTAGTAGCAGTTAAAATCGCTTCTCATTACAACAGTTAAAATTGTTGTAACGGATTAAAGCATTTGAAACTACTATTATATCTATTTATATATCCAACAATCAAAATGTTAGTGATGGACTCTGTCCTCATTCCTTGAAATTGTGGTTTTAAGCTAGCCATCGCTCCCTTTGCACCGGCGAGATTTCGCCGCCTGCTTTCTTCTCCATCTATTTGACAATCAATGAATGTATTCCAAATGCTCATGATGTTATTCTCTTTAATCTTTACCTAGTATTATTCCATTTGTTCTTGCAAGTCTTATCTTCATATTTATCTAATGTTGTTTTCATTATTTTAAGAAAATTAATTTGAATAAATAAAAAGATAATTTCAATTTAAGGAGATGCAAGAAAATGTTACAATTATATTTATCATTTGATTAAATTAACTAATAAAATTACCTCATTTTGATCAAACAACAAAAGTTTTGCCTAGGATAATTGCTGCAATACTACATAATTCCAGTGGTTTAGTCACCAAAACATCATAATTTACAAGGTTGCAGGGTTGTAACAAATTAAGGCTTTTTCGGGATTGTTTTCTTACTGCTTCTTAAAGCAATATTTTTGATACAAAAATTAAAATTTTGTACTAAACAGTTATTTTAAGAAATAGTAAAAAAATCGTTCCAAATGAAGCCTTAATACTACATAATTGTAATGGTTAAAATCATTATTGCATAGTGACAAATTAAACCTACAAAATTGCAATGGCGGTTTAATATTTTCCTCCTTTATAGTGCTTCACCTTAACTCCTTCCCTCCATGATTTTTTTCCCCTTATTTCTCTTTATTATGTATGATTGCATTGCCATTGGATGCACTTTAGAGATCACAATGAGTGATATTTATAGTTGAGAGAATACATAAAAATGAAAATTCTTCTAACTCCAAAAACAAGAAATGAGAAGATCTCAATGATCTTATAGAATAAATGTGAGAAACACTCAAATTATTTCCTCAAAAAATGACCAAACTAATTCTCAAGCAAATACTTTACAATAGTTAAAGAATTATATGATATAGTTACATTAGCCTATCAATGGAAAACAAATTATTACCCATCATCCAATAGTATCCCCCCATAAAGATTAATTTCCTATGAACCTAATTAGTTTTCATAAACTAATTGCCTCCCTATGTGGTACCTAAAACCAGATTAGAATTTTCATAGCTCCATAGGGTCAAGCACTATATAAATTCATCAAAAATGTAATGTGTATGATCCCAATGCCCATAAGAGAACTCTTTCACACACCTATTAAACAATAAGATGCATGAATCCTTAAATGTACACTTGCCACTAAATATTTTGTGCCTATAAAGTGATTATGTCACTCTAAATATTGCAGTAGTATGAACTAACTGTTGGATAATTGGTCCAAGTTTTTAGTTTGTAGCTTGTTGTGTAGCTTATTGTGTAGCATTTGTGCTTATAAATAGGGGCTTATAGATTGTAATTAGGGATGATTAAGCAACAGAAAAATTCTAATTTTTCCATCTCCCTCTCCTCCTCCTCCTCTCAGGATCAAGAAAAGGAAGTGCTTCTTCCTCTCAAGCAAAGATCTCACATATGGTATCAGAGCCTGGTGGATGAAACCAAGCTAGGTGGAGGTGGAGGGAGGTTTTCTTGTTTAAAGAAAACTAGGAGGAAGGAGGCCAGTGGTGGAGGCGAACTTGAACGTGCTGGCTTCAGGATCAGATGTCGGCAACTGTGCCGGCTGGAGTAGACAAACAGGAGAACCAGACTTCGGCCGCTCGGTTGGCTCAGGGTTCGTCGGATTCGGCGGAGGCGGATGTGACCTGGTCGCGGTAGCCGAGTGCGAACGGTCGAATCGGGCGTCGTGGGTATCGCGGTTGGTGCCGCAAGCATTTGATCGGGAGGTCGACGGAGACGATTAGGGCCGGCAGTCTGTCTGGTTTGCAAGCAGGTGGGTCGCAATCGGGCTAGACAAATGGCGGCTGGGTTCTTGATCGGAAGAAATGGAGCGCCCAGTTGAGAAATAGGCTTGTTTGCATGTGAAAGAAAGAGGAGTTCGGGCTCTTGTTTGTGCGTGAAGATCGGCAACGGGTTGGGATGTCGGACGTGTGCGGAGGCATAGCTGACCAGTACCACACGCGATTGGAACAAGCAAGGCTTGTGAACAGGACATTAATCAGGGCAGCGGGTGTGATGTCCGATTCTTATGCTTGGGTTGAAATCGAGATGCTAGGTGGCAAGAAGGCTATAGGAAACTTGAAGGCTCTCAGTTCAGCAAGTGATGGTTCTCGATCCAAGAGCAACTATTGTTGCTGTTGATGATGAAAATAGCAAGGCGGTGGTGTTGTGTGCCGCAGTTTGATCGCAGACGAGGTGGAAGGTGCTCGAGTTCGGCTGCGGAATCAAAAGTGTTTGTGTGTGGGCCGTCGAGGGCAAAGATGGCACAGGAGAAGATAGGAATATTTTTTATTGATTAAAAGATTTGTGTAAATCTTTGGAGGTGAAGGTTTGAACTTCAGGTGGAGTTTGGAAGATTGGTGGAGTCAGCTTGTTCTTGAGGAGCAGTGCCGGGAGTGTAGGGCGCTTAGAGGTACGAGGTCGTGCGGTGCACGAGGAGGTCGCACAGGAGCGCAGGGCATCGATAGAGGACACGTAGGGCGCTGGCCGGACGCGGCAGTGCAGGGCGTGGGATTGAGATGAGTAGGGCGTAGGTGAAGGCACAGGGCTCGGTGCGCGGGTGGATACGCGCAGGATGTGGTCGGAGTTGTACCACATGAAGTGCAAGGCGCAGGAGTGGAACTGGAGGCTCAGGGTGTGGCACGAGGCGTAGGGTGCTGGAGGATGCACAGGGCGCGGAAGCGAGGCACACGGGGTGCTCGGAAATTGACTGCGTGGGACGTTGTGCGACAGGAGAAGATCTGTCAGGAGGTGGAGCTGTTCTTTGTAGACAGCAGTTATCTTTCTGTGTAAATCTTAGACCATGGTGGAGATTGTTGGATAATTGGTCCAAGTTTTTAGTTTGTAGCTTGTTGTGTAACTTATTGTGTAGCATTTTTGCTTATAAATAGAGGCTTATAGGTTGTAATTAGGGATGATTAAGCAATAGAAAAATTCTGGTTTTGCCATCTCCCTCTCCCCTTCCCTCTCCCTCCTCCTCCTCTCAAGATCAAGAAGAGGAAGTGCTTCTTCCTCTCAAGCAAAGATCTCACACTAACATTATAATAGATTGTGCACAAATATAATATGCCTGATTAATTTTAGAGGTACCCTTTTTCCAATCTTCTATTTTTAATTATTTAAAAAATTTCCTAATAACCTTAAAGCTAACTCTTATTTATTTTGTTAAATTACAAAGCTTCTCCAAAGTTATTGTATCTAACACATCAGCACTCTATGTTGCACTTAATTTGCAACACAGACTATACCAACTTAATTTTCCATTAAGATAACTAAAGCACCCTTATAGCCTTGAAGGGCATTAACATCACCAAAAAACTTATATTTTACAATACTATGAGCATTTATGGATATTTATTTTTTTCTTAAATATGGTACGCACTTGAGTCCAACCAATAAAATAGTAGCACCACAATGTGTTCTCAAATGCATAGTGTCATAATCTATACCCTAGCCTATTGCTTTATTTCTCATTTATATAAAGTCACTAGAACTTTGCTCACACATAAAAAATATTCTAAAATAGTGCACATGTGACTTAAAAATTAAGTGTTAAAATCCACTGCTCTTTGCACATAGAAAATGTTTTAATATTTACATGATTACATTTCAATTACGTTTATATCCTAAGTTGCACCAAAAACTAAATAATGTTCACTAAAATTCAAAAGAGATATGTGGAGAAAATTCTTCACATGTTGGATAATGAGTATATAGGAGCCACTCAAGAACATTCTTTTATCATCATCCCTTCTTTGTGTTGATCTTCACAATAGACATAACACCTACAATTATTCCGTAAATCAAACAAGCATTATCCAATTATTCCCATCTCCTACTTCACCCAAACTCCACCATTGTCTTGAATACTTCTTTTTTCTCAATGTAATGGTTGGCCGTTTTATAGTGGGATGTACTTCGGTGATCACTAATAAGTTTTATTTATAGATAACAGAATAAATAAATATAAAGATTCTCCTAATCTCATATGTAAGAAATCTATAACAAAATAAATAAATCATTTTCTATATAGTTCCTCCTAAAAAAAAAAACTCAAATTAAAACTTACTCATGAATCTTACAATAATAATAATGTTATGTCAGATATTTAAAGTGATCCACTTTAGGCAAGAAATTTAATCATGATGCATATCATCTAATAGAGGCCAGTCATAGACATATAAAGAGGGCACAATGTCAATTAATGATCAAATTTCACATAGGGAGTCCAAAAATATTTAACATAAATAAAAAAATTAACCATTCACAACTTTATAATTAATCATTGCGCCTTTCGTAATGGATGTCTTCTCAACTTGTACAATCTCAAATTCCATCTCATCATACCATATCTTAATGATCAAATACATTCATTATCATGTTTACATATGGTGTGATCTAAGGCTTCGTTTGAGATGGCTTTCTTACTGCTTCTTAAAGCAGCTTTCTAGTACAAAAAGTCTTAATTTTTTAACTAAAAAGCTGCTTTAAGAAGCAGTAAGAAAGCCGTCCTAAACTAAACCTAATACTCATAATTATGAAATAATTTTATATAAAGAGATTAACCTAATCCCGACTGTAGACTCAACAGTAGCTTTTCATAACTTAAAAAATGAAACGTTATTTCGATCACAAAAATATATAATTTGTAATTAAGCCAACAAGGCTAGCTGCACCTTCAAGGCTCTTAAACACGCATGCATGGAACCCGAAAGAGGCAATAGCACTTGAAGAAATCAATGCATAGCCAAAGAGATGAAAAAGAATAAATATCCAATCTAATAAGATAACATCCTTATCCTAACGCAAGTGGCCAGAGTAGCGACTCTGGCCTTTAATTTGCCTCAGCTCTTCGCAGCCCTCGTGCTTTATCCTATGAGAATCATAGTACTTTGTTATGCTGCTCTTTGGATTTTATTCCATTCAAAACACACACAAAAGAGAGTTAAGAGAATCTAAAGAGAGAGTTTTTATCTCTTCTGGCTTGTCTTCTCCCCCATCTTCCATGTAGAAATGGATGTAGATAGCAGCAGTCTGCAGTGTTAATTTACCCATTCATTTTTTCTGTTCTTTAGTGGGCATCAATCAGGCCAAGAGACAGGAAGGTGCCAACGAATTGGGATCAATGATATGCACATATGATTCCAAAGTGTACATCACGTGCATGCCATGTGAATAATGGCCAGCTTTGCTTGCTTTATATGGCAAAATCATAATTGCCCCAAACTCTTAGCTTGACTGGTCGACAGATAAGAACAAAGTTTTTATTTGTAATTAGTTGTGGAAGTGCAGCTCATCAATTTTAATAGTTTTAAGTTATTTTAAACAAATGGGAGGTATTGAATTCGATGAAATAAGAATATGCTTTCGATCACAATTTCTCAGAGTGGATTGTATTCGTGTCTAATTGTAAGTGGAGACTACCTGATGTCTAATTGCATTTTAGACCCTGCAACATAAATATTTGCAATAATGGTTTTTTGCAAGGGGTAGAGAGATAAAATCTAAATATATCCATTGGTAATTTTTGTAATATTTTAGAAGATATAAAGTTACTATGTTTATTATATTACAAATTTTGTGAATATTAATTGTCTATGAATTTATGAGTAATATTACACTCCAATAAATTTGTGCTTGGCATGACTTTTCTTTTAGTTCTTATGCCCATAATTCTGTGGCCCTCTCTCTCTCTCTCTCTCTCTCTCTCTCTCTCTCTCTCTCTATATATATATATATATATATAATTTACATAGCTAAGATTGATTGATTTTCGAATTATTAATTAATTTAAATAACATTTAACTAATGGCTAAAAATATAGATATAAAACAATCGGATCTAAAAAAAGATTATTTGAACCAAAAATATGGATTTAACATTATAGAACCTATAAATTTAACTTGGATCTAATAAATAAAATATAGGTTTGAAAAAAAAATACCATGGATCTAAGCTAAAATATATATGTCTGGCTGATTTTTCAGCAGACAATTCCGCTGGAAAAAATTCACTTAAAACTGGTGGGGAATCTAACGGAAGAGGCGACTGGCCCAAAAAGTATGACAGAATTTTCGGCGGTATTACCAGCTGATTAACTACCGAAAAAATCGGCGGTTAGTCCGTCGGTAAAATCGCCGGTATTCAGTGATTTTTCTATAGTGTAAATGCCCAAGTTTCCTTAGGGTCCCAATTCCAATAAGAACCTCATGCTTCATTAGTCCATATTGCTCCAGAAAGAATGCCTATAGTTAAAAGGATAAATCCTAAACTAATGACATGATAACTCTAATAATCCAAATGTTGAATTAATTGATATTTGGAAAATTTTTGAAGTGAGAGAAAAGAAGTATTTTTTAATACACTTCCTTTTTGGTTCAAATATTCCGGAGCAAACTAAGTTGAAATCAAGTGATGGAAAAAACACCGTTGGTAAAACTGATGCTACATTTCGGATGACTTTCTTACTGCTTTTTAAAATAACTTTTTAAGAAACAGTAAGAAAGTTATCCGAAACGTTGCCTCAGTTTCGAAAATTTTTGTACTGAAAAGCTTCTTTAAGAAACAGTAAGAAAGCCGTCCCAAACGAATCCTAAAACTATAAAAAAACAACTTTGTGGAGGAAGAAGGCAGAAAATAAGGAAGCTAAGCTCAATTTGGTGTGATAAAATAGGTTTCCTTATAATATTTCTTAATGAAGAAAATAGGCTAGTGTTATGATTTAAATTGTTTTGGATCTTGACAAAGTGATCATCCATTTAGACTTTCATATTTCTTTTATTTTAGCTTGTTAATAACTTAATATCAGTATTTGATATGAGATACCAACATTCTTGATTTTGAAGGGTATAAATTTCAAACAAAATGTTCTTTCATCAATGATGCTATTTGTGTTCTTATATTCTAGGTGCATCTTAATTTGAAAATATCCTAAGAATGTGTTAAGAAAATATTATATAGAGAAGATCACAACTAAGCCAACCATTGAATTAATGTTGCAAAGTGGGTACGCATTTTTAGTCATACATCATTCACCATCTGCACATTCTTTACCACTTATTATTTATTTTTTTAAAGATGAGCACATTCAATATTTGCTCGAGATACATAACTTCTTAAATGAACCTAGGCTTTAGAATTCTATTAATTTCTTCTTTGATTGTAACCATTGTTTCTTTTTTGAACTTTTTCTTCAATTTATTTGTTTAACTATTTAGATGTCATTAACGTGCAATTTATTGTTGGTGATACTAATATTTATTCCAAGTTTCTTTGTTAGCTCCTAA